>BPLR01019046.1:0-108124 GCA_021605095.1 Caerostris extrusa | reverse complement strand
TCAAACATATAGCATCTTTTGCTCTTTACCTTTTGTTTGATAAAATAGACTTTACAAATAGATTCAAATTTGTGCTTTCTTCTGTCTCTTTTTCTTTGCCTGAACTTCATTATCCTGAATTTATGAGTGTAATTTAACCACTATTCACAATGATGCTATGTGTCCTGATATTTCCATATGCAATCAATAATATTAGAATTCGCGCCGAAAAGCCACTGGCTGGATCTTGAAATGCGCAGTCACGCCCCATGTGAGGTCTCATTCACCTATATTGGATTTACCTTATGCAGTCCATATACATCAGTCCTTTTGGGAAAAAAAAAAAAGAAGAAAAAATATATTTAATCAAAGTAGAAAAGGTGACGGATATATAATATATAAATATGTATTTCTTTTAATTTGCATCGAACCGACAAATTAAATTCCTATCCGCAGGCTGGATGAAACCTTCCGGAGTTGGCCGCCGTCCGTAGTTTTGCCATCCTGCCACCCCTGCTATTACATATATCCTCAAATATCCTAACAATTACTCTCTAAATTTTCCCTGAAGGCAATGACATCAGCTCATCAATCATTGACAGGCTATATATAAGTAAAGACTAGACCAATCGTTATATAACAAAAGGAAAGACATACTTAAATATAGGTTTTAATTCAAATTTAAATTCAAAACTTTTTATTATTTTTAACAGGATCTAATCAATTGTATTAACACGCAACGAAAACAAATAGTGTCTCTACAAAAAAATTAAATATTTTAACATCGTCATAAATAAAATATGGGTCACATTTTTTCCTTCTTTTTCAAAGAATGCATTCTTCTTTTGAAGTAGTAAAAAGATATATGGTTTTGATAAGTTAATAGATAGCATTCAATACAAATAAAAATTAAAATAGCCTACGGCTGCAAAAATACATTGTTACGATAAGAATCCGGGTTTTTTTTTTTATCTTTAAATATATAAAATGGATCATACAATAACTGATTAAGTATTAGTTGAATTTCTTATATAAAATTTTAATTGTGTATGGAAAGTTTGTTTAATACAATTGCTAATCTCTTTCATTAAATAGTGAAATAATTTTATATCTGTAGAAATATACAGGTGTTGCAACTCTTTCATCCTACCGGTGCTCTTTTAGTAAGGAATTTCCACTGGTTATGATAATTTTTACACTGGCGTTCATATTTATGCATTAAAATCTCTTATCATCCCTCATCCTCATCAGTGGTGCAACAGCTCCATGATGGGCCGAGGCCTTCTGCTACTGGCAGATTTCGAGAGGAAGGCTGCTCAGAAGTATATCTTCTTTAAGATGTACAGTTGTCAGCCTATGCCCAACGCTCTCAAATCATTTACATAGGTCCCCGGTTTAAGGTGGTTTCAGAAAACCACACAAACGTCCATGGCACCTGCGGGCTTGGGCCAGAGACACCAGCGGCAGCGAGCTTGAGCGCTAATCACTCGGAATCAGCCCCAAAAACACTACAAGGAGATTAAGTAACTATTTTAGTTAGTTTTTGATTAATTCTTCTTTTTTTTAAAAACCTTTTCTTATATAAATGTATTTTTGTTAATTAAATTGCAAAAATCTAAGAAATATTTGTGCCATGTCATATACTTTCCGACGAATAGTGTCCGTCTAAAAATCTCCACGGGCTGAGTGCATCCAAGAAGCAGAAAGCTTTTTATGTATAATGTCTGTCATTGTCATAATGATATTACTGAATACTAATTCAGTTTCATCACCCTCGAAATAGAACCAGGTGGAATTATTTTTCTCACACAACTAAATAATCACCATTTTGGGATTCTACATTGAATATGTTTGATTTTGCTGATTAAAAATTTCTCTTCAAAAATCGGCCATGAGAGGATCTAGCAGGAAAAAAGGAGAATTTTGGGTTGGGCTGTGTATAAAAATTCTGCATGATCCACTCCGGATAATATTGGGGCTTCCACCCTTATATCTTTGTCATTTCAGCAGGAAGAAATAGCAAGCAAGACCCCAGGTTTCTACTGACAAGAGGAAGGTACAAGTGGCGAAGTATAAACAATGAATTTTAGAGTAATACAAATGGGAATAATAAACTAAACTGTGAGACACTTCCATGTGAAGTCCTGTGTGCTTTGATTCCACCTGGAATATAATGAGTTCGACATTATGCAGAGCGAAAATACTCTCATGCTCAAGGGAAGAACAAGATAAGGCTTTCAGGGATTCTTTGCTAATTGTGTTAAAAGTTAATTACTTCTAATTTGCAGAAATACTATTGGCCTGAAATAGGGCAAGTGACTGATTGTCGGTACGAGTTTGTCACAATCTCAAAACAGATTCACTCCATGTTTGCTTTTATTAGTTTCACTGTATGTTTGTTTACTGACTCTTTTGGGTCGGTTTTGCCATACTTTAAGATCCGAGTTTTAATTTTTAATATCGCTTTTATTGGAGTTTCCTGTGTTGTTTGTAGCTGGGCTTTTTTGGGCTCGTTTTATACTTTAAGAGATCCGATTTAATTTTTAATGCGCTTTTATTAGTTTTACACATGATGTTTGTTTATGTAACTGACTCTTTGGGCTCGATTTTGCCATACTTTTTAAGCGATCTGATTTTTAATGAAGCTTTATTAGGTTTCACCTGTATTTGTTTTGTTTGTTAAATCAGTGGCTGTAAGAGGAAAACCAACGGGTGAGAAATCGAATTCAGAAATCGACTGTTAAATCTCTGCTTTGCTAATAAACAAAAGATACAATCATTTCAAAGTTTCACATTAATATTATGTACAAGATAAAAATGAAGCACTTGAAGTTTTAATGAGCATGGGCAGCGGATGTAAAGTTGCATTACTTTATATTGTATAAGATAAGAACGAAGCGTGAGAATTTTAGTATGTAGAGAGCTGTTCATAGTAAAGGTTGTATTGATTTCAACGATACTGGCTTTAATGGTTTTGAGGAATTTTTTTATGGATATTTTTATCTCTGGGAATTTTTCTTAATCGTCAGTGGTCATTCACAATATACACAGATAAATTTAGGTAATCTCATAGGTTAGATTTTCTTCATTTGCAGTCACTGTTTTAATAAACGAGGAAACTTTTGTGTAAAACGTTTCTATTATCTGTAGTTTGTCTGTGGTGTGGGAGTACTAGTAAATTACGTAAATAGCCCGACTCTTGAAGCACTCATAGTCCAGTGACACAGTGGGGACAGCTAACGTGAGGGACCTGGTTTCGGATCTGTTTGTGGCTATAATATGCTATATTCGAAAACAAGGTAACTCAATATCAACGGGTTATCTAGATGGCATGTTTTAAGCCTCATATCGACCGTATCAGTTGCTTGATCATTAGTTACTGATGTTACCATGATATCGACCATCAGTTTACTGATGTTACCATGAATATCATTTACATGATGACCATGTTATTGACCGATCGTTTCTTTTTCCCCACCTCCCCTCTGTACCTAGTGTATTGTACTCCTACAGGAGGGTTAGAAGGTGAGGATGGAGCATCAGTGGGGAACATGGAACCAGACAGTTCACCGGCGGGAGAAGAATGCTTTCCGGAAGGTGTTTAAGGGTAACAGAGCAGCATTTGTGTGTCGTATGGGCGATTGGGAAAGTCCGACTATCGATGATACTGTTTTATACACATTGTCACATCAGAGCATCAGTTCTGTTTGGCTGAAAACCAGCGACTACAGTAACGCGAGCGGTAGTGTAAAGTGGTTTTGCTCAAGCTGGTTGTCGACCTTTGCCACTGGACCATATCGGTTGCTTGAATGAGATAATTTCAAGGAGTTCTTTCCATGCAAACACATGTTAGACCAGTTTATTTATAAAAAGTTCTACTGGGCAATACCTTCCGTCGATTTGCATCAAACGTCATAGCATGGTTTTTAAACAAAACATGAGATAAATTGATGTTCTTGAGTAATATATATATTAGAAATCACTTTAAGTTGTATATAATATTTGTGTTTTATTTACAAACATTGTTGAAATGTGTTTTTAATTCACGAAATTTCATTGAAATACTTTGTGAGGTTAAATTCTTTTAATTGTCTCAACTGAAATTTGTCTAAATAATCGCCAACATTATTGGTATTTTGAGCACGGTTGAATTTTATAAACAATTTCACAACGTTGAAGAATAAATTATTATTTATTCATTTTAAAAATGGATTAAAACGTGCGGCGATGTTTAAAAACTTTTTGTTCTTTCTGATCAATATATTGCATTATCAGAAGTTTCATGTTTCTTTTGTTAATTAATTAATTTTTAAGGCGATTTTCAAGGAAAGTGGGAGTGAATTTGAATTGTAGCCCCTATAACAATTTTTTTTTTATTAGAAGAATAATATGATGCCTTTATAAAAACAATAAAAAATAATGTTTTATATAACAATAAAATTAACTATATTTTATGCTATTATTAAAATACAATAAAAGATTTCAAAAATTTTTGTATCAAAATGATAAGGTGTAATGAAGATATTATATTTTGGTATGCAATTTATTGTTTGAAATAATGTAACTTAATACTTTAATATTTAAAAGAAATTTTAGTAATTTCTAAGTATTTTATATATATATAAATTATATGTACATATGTAGTATATTAAATATTACACATTATTACATTGCATTATATTGTGCTTATATGTATATATATATGAGAGAGAGAGATTTTTGCTAAGGGAAGTAAGGAATTGTTGGAACTATAATATAGAAACTCAGTGAGTGGAGATTACTTATTTTAAATTAATTCAAATCCTTATTTTCTAAATTAAATTAATTAATTTTTTATTTTCTGATATATTTATTGGTTCTAAATTGTGCTTTAATGGTCATGAAATATTTCAGTTTTTACAGTATCTCGGAGGTGATATTTAGTAGAGTTATAATGATAGATTATTAATTATATATTATTATAATAATAGTTAATAGTCATTTTTTATGCTTACTTTTAATTCTCATTTTGCATTTATATGGTTTTTACATCAAATTTAACTGGGATTTTAACCATATTGACCATTTTTAACATCATGAGTTATTTCCTAGAGAAGCCTATTTATTGGTTTAGTTAAGTTAATAAAAGTTACTTACCACGGAAATCACACAGACGAGAATACAAAAATATATCGCAAATAGTAGCAACAATAATTAATGAATTATTATAATAGCTACCAGATTTGGAACTACACAAAAACCTATATTCCACAATATCGCATAGTTAATTTTAATCACTTTGATAAAATTTTAAAAACTTTTTGTATTATTATATGCAAAAATATTAATAGCATTATTTAAAGTTACTAATTAGTTAAAAATTACTAAATTAAAATGATAGTAAATTACTAGCTTTTCTTTAAATTAAATGATTTATTGCTTTTGTAAATTATTATGCACATTATTTTTATTTACATACATTATTCATTTTTATATTTATTATTAAAATTATTATTGTAATTGTTATTTAAATTTATTTACTAAAATTTTATAATTATTTTTAAGATTTTATTCAAGTGAAAGATTTATTTTGGTGACATTTTCAAACTTTGTATTCGTGTATTTCTTCCTAAATACAAACCAAAATAATTTGTGTGTGTTTATCTGTTTGTCATACTCTTTTATAAGATTCAAAAATTCTTTCCGAATAAGGGCGCTTTTCTTGAGATTTGTTATTATTTTTATTTGGAACATGAGTACAACAATTCAAAAACAAATTATTAATATTTTTAATTAATTATATTAAGAATTTTCATTGCACGATTAACTCAGTTTAAAATTTACTTTAACTTTGAACATGTTGTTTCATTTTTATTTGCTGAAAAATATTAAGAAAATAAAAATACTTGCGAAAATACACGGTAGGGTTTTATGATGGCAACATAAAATTAAAATATTGAAAATTCCTGGTTCATGCCCTTTCCACTGTGATTTCTGTCCTTTTTATAGTTCACAAATTGTCTACTTCTTTTGTTTACGTTCTTTTCCTCTCTTACTTATTTATAGACCAGTAAGAACTAGCCAAAGTTTGGGAAGAACCATGTCATGAGAAGGTGGAATGGGAGGGGGAGCTTTGTTGGGTGACCCCCATAGGTGAAATCTGACTTGGCGAGCTCCAGTGTCGCTGAAGGAAAGGCAGTGCCTTCCTGATGAAACTTTTATGGAGGCTACCCACATTTGTAAGATGAATCTGGAAGAGCTCTTGCAAGTGGAGGCAAAGGTAGACGCATATACAGTATCTAAAGGCGACATCCAGTCTCCCCGTTTTTGCAAGCAGTGTCTGCAACAAACCATCAGTGGTTGAACTCAGGCCAAAGCATAGCACCAGCGGCCCACCTCAATCCACTATTTAGCTGTTTCCACAATGCAAGTTAAAAAAAAAAAAATATATATTATTTTTAGCTTAAAAATACTTTTTTAAAAAAATTGATTTTTTTATAAAAATATTTTTAACAATTTTTCTGTATCAATGAAGGATTTTCTGACAAGCCACATAAATTTAATATCTAGAGCATATAATTATGAGAAATTTTATAAATTATTTCTCAAATTAAAACATTTTAATTGAGCAGTGGTTTTTGGCGGAAAAAGATGTTGAAATCTTATCAAGTAAAGCATGTTACTTATCTTAACATACAAAAATTCTATTTATCGAGTACGTTTTTTTATTAATATTTTTAGTTTCAAAATCGTATCATATGATAGCTTTAGGTTTGTAAGTATCAGTTTATGAATTTTCATGTATTTTTGAAAATTAAAATACTATATAAACCTAAAGCTTACCTTATGATACATTTTGAAACAAAATATAATAATAAAAAAACGGATGACAAGATTTTTTCAATAGCCAAAAAAACCACTTTGCGATAAAGATTTTCGCCAACATCGCTTCAATTAAAAATGTTTTTAAGACTGGTAAATAATTTACAAAATAATTATGTTTCGTAGATATTAAATTTATACACAGAAAATCTTCATTAACAGAAGACAACCAAATGCTGAAAATTCATTTTCAAAAGCAGAAGTTAAAGCAATATATATTTTTAATTTGTTGTGGGGGCAACTAAATAGTGATTTATAAACGCTGGTCTTTCAATCACGGTGGCTGCTGAACTGCTATTGCACTGAGGACAGTGTCGTTTAGGTATGTTCGGCATCTTGCCTACTTTTAACCAACTGTGGGGATTACGTTTCTCCATTCATGTGAGTAACTATCCATAAAAACATCCGGGAAGCCGCTGTGGCGGCGACACTACACATGGAAATTAAATCGCAACCTTCCCACCTTTCATGGAGTTCTTAAACTTATTTAATACCTACTGGTCTATAATAAGTGGAAGAACACAAAGTAATTATTGTAGAACTACATAAAAAAAGGACAGAATCTAAAAAGAACATGAATAGGGCTCAATGGCTAATTTTATGTTATACATCATAAACCTGTATTTCACCAAGTATATTTTATTTTTCTTATTATTTTTCAGATGATGAAACAGCATGTTCAAGCAGGCAGTTCTAGGCTGAGTTAACATTGTGAAGGATTTTGTATGTTTAAATTTAAAATATTAATAATTTACATTGTTGGAAAATAGTAACAATAAGTCCAAGAAATGTCTTTATTCGAAGAATTTTAATTTATAAAAAATATAGACAAGCTGAATAAACACACACAATTATTTGCTTATGACTAGGAAGAAATACACGAATAAGACTGAAAATAAATATAAAATTTTTTGAATAAAATCTTTAAAAAATAATTATAAAGCGAGAAGGTAAATATTAAATAATATTACAGAATAAGTAATAACCAATATAAGTGAATAACATAAATAAAGAGTAATGAATAATTTTCAAGTAACTCATTCTTATTTAGCAAGTTGAAGTAATTTATCATTTTTAATTTGTGAATTTTTATTAATTAATGCACAAATAATGCTATTATCTTTGCATATATCAGTTTTTAAAAGCTATCCAAAAGACCAAAAGTACAACTTATGCGATATTGATTGTGTGAATTTCATTATTATTATTATATTGATTATTAATTATTAAAGGCTAACAATCTTTTTTATTACTCGTCTATGAATTTTACGTGATATGAAAGATTTTTTATTAAATTTAATTGGCAATAAAATATAATGACTACAACAGCATCAGCACATGTTAGCACTATTAATATGGTTAAAATCTGTTGGGAACGATGTAAAATAATATAAAATACCAAAAATGAAATGTATTATTATTATTATAAAATAATATATATTAATAATCTATCATTACCAATCATTGTTAAATATCACCTTCCGGAATATTTGTTGGAAACAAATATTTTGTGATCTATTAAGATAATTTTAGACAATAAAGTATAATTTACAGACAACAAGGAAACAGGTAATTTAATTAAATTAAGGATTTAATTAATTTAAGTATAAATTCTCACTTTTGAAGTTGAGATATTCATCAATTTATTCCTTAGCACATTAATCTCTCTCTCTCTCTCTCTCTTCTATATATATATATAGCTATTAATATAATGCAATAACAATAATGTGTAATATTTAATAATACATATGTATATAATTTATATATATATAAAATAACAGTTATAATTTCTTTTTAAATATTAAAAATATTAAGTTACATTATTTTGAAACAACAATGTCTTTAAAATATATCTTCTTACCTTCTTTTTTTATCATTTTGATAAGAAATTTTGAAATCTTTAATATGACACAACAATTGTTTAAATGTAATTAATTTGTGTTTTATAAAAAAAAGCATTATTTCTTTGTTTTTAAGGCATCATATTTATTTTCTGCAAATAAGGCTGACAAGGGTGATTCGCTCCCACTTCCAACATCGCCTTAAATTGGTGAATTACAAAAGCGCGGGCTCCTGACCTGGTGTGTCATGAAAGAACAAGGGTTTTTAAACATCGCCGCACGGTTTTTGAACGGTATTTTTAAATGAATAAATTAATAATTATTCCTTCTCAACTTTGTAGAAATGTTTTATAAATTCAACCCGTGCTCAACATACTATTGCGTTGGCGATTTATTTAGGTTGCAAATTTCAGTTGAGACAATTAAAAGATTTAACCTCTACAAAGTATTTATGAAATTTCGTGAATTAAAAATCATTTCGACAATGTTTGTAAATAAACACAAATATTATATCAATTTAAAGTGATTTCTAATATATATTTTTCTAACATCAATGGTTCTCATGTTTTGTTTATGCATGCTATGACGTTTTGATGGGCAATGACGGAAAGGTTATTGCCTTACGGTAGGACTTTTATGAATAACTGGTTCACATTTGTGTGTTGTATGGAAAAGAACTTTGAGAATTATCTTTATTCAAGTAACCGATATGGTCCAGTGGCAAGGTGACAACTAGCTTGCAGGAGAACCGACGTTTACATCTACTGGCTGCGTTGCTGTAGTCGCTGGTTTCAGAAACAGAGACTCGATGTCGATTGTGACAATATGTATAAAACAGTATCGCATCGATAGTCAGGACTTTCAATTTTCGCCCGCGACCACAAATGCTGCTCTGTTACCCTTTAAACGCCTTCCGGAAAGCATTCTTCTGTCCCGTCCGGTGAACTGTTCGTGGTCTCCATGTTGCTCACCGATGCTCCATCCTCACCTTTCTAACGTGGGAAGTACCATACACTAGGTACAGAGGGGAGGTGGGAAAAGTAAAGTGATGGTCGATAACATGGTCATCATGTAACTGATATCATAGTAACATCAGTAAGCTGATGGTCGATATCATGGTAACATCAGTAAACTAATGATCAAGCAACTGATGGTCGATATGAAAGGCTCTAAAAAACATGCTATCTAGATAACCGTTGATATTGAGTTATCTTGTTTTCGAATATAGTGATTAGCCATAAACAGGATTCAGACCTTAGGTCTCCTTCACGTTAGCTGCTCCCACTGTGTCACTGGACTATGAGTGCTATTTAGAGTCCGGGCTATTTATGTAATTCTACTTACTCCCACAGCACAGACAAACTACAGATAAGAGACACTTTACATAAAAGTTTCCTCGTTTTTAAAACAGTGATTGCAATGAAGAAATTCGAACTTGAGATTACCTATAATTTATCTGTGTATATTGTGAATGGACCACGGATCGGTTAAGAAAATTCTAGAATAAAAAATATCCATCACTGCATCATTTATTACCTTCATTACAGTTTCGTTGATTTTCTCAATAATAATCTCTCTCTCTCCAATAACAGTTCTCTATATAAGATACAAAAATCTATGCCGTTCTTATTTTAGTCAAATAAAGCCTGTGCAATCTTAGGGCTGGAGTTTTATGATCCGCTGTCTGTTATTCAAAACTCTCAGTGCTTCATTTTTATCTTGTACAAAATTTTAAGAAGAGTTTCCTGAAATATTTTCATGGACATTTAAGTTATTAATAAATATTTAATTGTTTTTCAAATGCAAGATTTTCACTTCTTTTTAAATCACTGATTTAACAAACAAAATAATGAAACATGTAAGGATTCAGTGTTATCAAGGATAAAAGACATTGCTGCTACTTTGTAACTCCATTAAATTACGTATACTATAATTAATTTAAGTATGGCAAAATCGAGCCCAAAGAGTCAGTTACAAACAAACATACTATGACTTTCTGGTCAAAAGTGTATGGTGTAAGTGTATGGAAATGCGGGACCCATACAAAGCCATATTAATCTATTCATGGATCGGATCTCTTAAAGTGATGGAGCACCCTTGGCTCCGTGACGCTCTTACAAACATACAGAAACTAATAAAAGCGTATTAAAGCATTTCTGAATCACTACAAACATCCATGGCACGGCCGGGACTCGAACCCGAAACTTGTCAAAGTTACAAACAATCACTAGACCATTCAGGCCCTGATGTATGGTAATAAAAGCTAGTAAAAGGGACATCTATTTTGAATTTAATTGTAGCGTCTGTAATAATAATCTCATTTAAATAACACAGCGCTATAATAGCATGCAAATTAAACTTGGAATATCAATTCAAAAATTCGAATTATCTTGTTCAAATATTGAGCATGATGTTATTTTCAGTCTGCATAATTTACTATTGCTGTTATTCCAGGGAATAATAGGACATGACTTCTCTTGATTTCACAGTTTAGTTTATTATTCTTGATTGGATTTTAAAAATTTATTTTCAACTAATCAAAATAAATTTTCTTTGATTAAAAACCTTGTCTTGAGCTTTTTTATCAAAAGTTGAAATGTAAAAAGCAGATAAAGAAAAAAATATTATCCAGATCTCAATAATTGAAATCGAAAATTAATTAAAAATATTTTAAGCGTAATCATTGCTAATTGCCGATTTTCAAAAAGTTTTTTTTAATGAAATATTTCCCATAATTGCTAATAATAAAGAATTCCAATTGTTTTTAAATGTTTGAAAGATGTCCAAAATCTAAACAAAATCTCTATTATAAAACTGTAAAGAACATAAGAACAAAAATTGAATATTCATTTTGGTAAATGACAGACATATGAATTAAAAGTTTCTGTAACACAAAAATTTTACAGGTTATTCGTTTCATTATATCATTAATTTTTATTTAGATTTAAATAATTTCAATTAGACAAAAATACATTTATATAAAAAAAATAAATAAAATGGAATAATAAAAATTATTTTCATATTAATTTTAATCTCTGTATTTTTTTCTTGATGGCCAAAACGGTGATTTACTTGGCGCTCAACCATTTTCTCAATTATAAAATTTAAGTATTTAAAATATTCTTTAGAAAATTAAAAAATATATTTTGTGAATTATATTTGACACCTTTAAAAATATTTCTTAAACTGTTGTTTCTACTTTGATATTAACATATTGATTGTTGTTATTAAAAAGCTTTAAAAACATTTTCTATTTAAAAAACTTCTATGATAGATATCTGCCAGGAGGCTAAAGGCCTGTAATGGAGCATTTTCCTACTAACTATATGTGTATTTTCAAAGCGATTTTAATGCGTAAATAAAAACGCCGTAAAAATTATCATAAACCAGTTTTACTATAATTTAAGTTTTACGGTAGGATGAAAGAGCAACACTCCATATTTCTTACAGATATAAAATTATTTCAATTTTATTTAATGAAATATTAAAAAATTGTATGGAACAAACTTTCCATACAAAATTAAAATTTTAAAAATTCATAACTTAATCAGTTATTGAAATTCCCGATTTTATATATTTAAAAGATAAAAAAAAAATATTTCATTCTTATATAAAATAAATTTTTGCATGCCGTGAGGCTATTTTAATTTTTATTTGTATTGAATGCTATCTATTAACTTATCAAAAATATATATCTTACTACTTTTCAAAAGAATAGAATGCATTATTTAAATGAAGAAAAATGTGACCCATATTTTTATTTATGACATTTAAAATATTTAATTTTTTTAGGTAGAGACACTATTTGTTTTCGTTGCGTGTTAATACAATTGATTAGATCCTGTTAAAAATAATAAAGTTTTGAATTTAAATTTGAATTAAAATCGTATTTAAGTATGTCTTTCCTTTTGTTTTATAAATAATTGGTCTAGCGTCTTATTTGATTATATATCCTGTCAATGGCTGATGAGCTGATGTCATTGCCTTTCTGAAAAATTTATGAATTCATAAATAATTGTTAGGATATTGGAGGATATGTTAATAGTAGGGTAAACACTGATTAAAAACTATCATTACGGCCCGAAAAAACTCCGGAAAGGTTTCATCCAATTATTTGCGGATAGAATTTTTAATTTGTCGGTTTGATTGAAAAAAAAATACATATTTATATATTATATATCCGTCACCTTTTCTACTTTGATTAAATATATTTTTTCATTATTTTTTTTTTTTTACCCAGAAAAAAATGAAAATGTTAAAAGAAGGACTGGCATATGGGAAACAATATAGGTGAATGAGACCTCACATGATTTTTTGCGCATTTTTAAGACTATTTCAGCCAGTGGCTTTTTCTTTCGAAATCGTTCTAATATTATTGATTGCATATGGAAAGATTGCTGGACACATAGCATCATTGTGAATAGTGGTTATATTACACTCATGTCCATAAATTCAGGATAATGAAGTTCAGGCAAAGAAAGAGACAGAAGCAAAACAAATTTGACTTATTTGTAAAGTCTATTTATTAAACAAAAGGTAAAGAGCAAAAAAGATGCTATATGTTTGACATAATTAATAAAAATTGTGATTTTTACTCCCTGGAGCAAATTTCAAAAAAGAACCTATTTACAAAAAACAGTATAACATGGTTAGTATGATGGTTAATATGGAGTATGTCTCCCGGACGATGCAATACAGGCCTTACAACGCCTAGGCATGCTGGTATCAAATTATCAATCTGATCTTGGGGAATATTACACCACTCATCAAGCAATGCCCTCCGAAGTTCCGGTTGACAGGTGGGGGGGTTGACGGGCTGAATTCGTCGGCCAAGCATATCCCAAACATGCTCTATTATGTCCGGTGGTATGCTGGCCAATCCATACGGGTGATATCCTCAATTGAAGGCATTCGTCTACAGTGTTTGCACGGTGAGGACGGGCGTTGTCATCCATAAACAAATTCAGCACCCATGGCACCCCGAAACAAACGTACATGTTGTTCCAGAATGACATCCCGATAGATGTGGCTGTCATCGTTACACTCTGAACATGCAGGTCAGTTCTGGAACCAAGAATAATTCCTCCCCAAACTAGCCATCCTGCACCACCGTAACGGTGTCGTTCAATGGTGTTCTCTTGGTGGTAGCGGGTACCTGGCGCTCTCCATATGAAAGTCCGGCGAGAATCAGACTGCAAACTAAACCTGGACTCGTCGGAAAACATCACACCAGACCACTGTTGCGATGTCCACAATTCATGCTCTACTCCAGGTTAATCGCAAGCGACAGTGAGTTGCGGTAAGTGGAACACATCTGACAGGCCTACGAGCATATAGACCAATGTGCCCTAAGTGTCTGTACACGGTCTGCCTTGAACTGTCGTACCGGTAGCTGAAGAGAGCTGACGAGACAGGTCTGATGCTGTGCTCCGTCTGTTTATTTTGGCAGTAACTGCTAAATACCGGTCCTCATTCGGCGTTCTAACTCGGGGGCGACCTGTGCTGTAACATCTACTCACATTACCATCATCTTGGAATCGTTGCCAAAGCCTGGAGATGACACTCTGGGCGATTCCAAGTTCCTCGGATACTTCCAGCTGGGTACGTCCACATTCCAGTCGTCCGATAATTCTACCACGTAAAAAATCATCCAAATGCCTTCTTTGTGCCATAACTATGCGGTTATTGCACTGAAAGGCTTTTAAAGCACTTGTGAAGAATTTTACTGCTTTGCCACCATTCCTTATACACCCTCTCTTACACTCTCGTCATTGTGATGTACTATCCGCGCCATCTGGGGGTTTCCTGTAATTTGCATATTCTTCTTCAAGATGTGTGATAATTCTACAGGTGAAATTTTTATTTTAGAGTTCAATTTCTGTGTGATTCTGAATTATCCTTAATTTATAGAACATGAGTGTATTAAAAGTGTAGCGTAGCTAGGGCTTTTTGGGTTATTCGTAAAATTTTTTTAAAAATAAAGTATATATATTATTGATTAATAATATTACAAATATTATGGTAATAATAAATGATAATTAATATTTTTAAAATTTAGAAAAATTTATCTTGGCCCGCCAAATTTTTTTTTCTTCCATTTTTGGCCCGCGACCGAAAGAGTTTGCCCATCCCTGTACTAGAGGGTTCTAGATATCAGAGGATCTAGAAATTATTCCTTATTATAGGCTCTGAAATTTGAGGTACAAGAGATTAGAGTACTAGACATCAATCGTAATGGTGCGTGAATTAGAAACAATAGAGATTTGAGGTACTATAAGATTAAAGGGGGTACTAGTTATTTTGCTAGGCATTAGTCGTAATCGTGGGTACTAGAGATTATCTAGGGTACTAGAGTTTAAAGAGATACTAGTAATCGGTACTAGTCAAAAATCATAATTGTAGGGGAATTTATAAAAACCACTTCCTAGTCCTTAGAAATGATTAAGATTTGAGGTATTGAGATTAGAGGAAGATTGGTACTATTCATTAATCGTAATCGTGTGTAATAGAAGGCACCGGAGATTAGAGGTTTCAATCTCTCTTCTAGTATCTACTAGTATCCACTAGTACCTTTAGTAGGTACTAGAGATTAGTACTGGTCATTAGTCGTAACCATGTGTACTAGTGTGTACCAGAGATGAAAGACTCTAGAGATTTGAGGTACAAAAATTAGAGGGAAGCTAGTGACTGGTAATAGTCATCAATCGTAATTGTGGGCAGATTAGAATCTCTAGAGATAACTAAGTTTGAGATACTTGAGATCAGAAAAGTACTAGAGGTTGGTACTAGTCCTTGGTCGTAATCTTGCGTACTAGAAGGTACCAGAAATTAGAGGCTCTAGAGATTATGAGATGTGAGGTATTAAAGATTGGTCGTAAAAGTGGGTGCAGGTACTAGAGATTAGATATAGATATTGTACTAGATATTGTACTCTTTGGATATTGTACGAGATTAGAAGCTTTAGATGGGTACTAGAGAATGCTAATTAGGGTGCTAAAGAGTATTAAAGATTGATATTACTCATTAATCGTAGTGTACTAAAAATTAGAAGTCAGAAATTAGACTTAAACTACAGTGTATTATACTAGAGTGTACTAGAAATTAGACTTATACTAGAGTGTACTAGAAATTAGACTTATACTAGAGTGTACTAGAAATTAGAAGCTCTAGAGTTTACTAGAGATTTTAGGTACAAATTATGACAAATCATTGGTCATAATAGTGGGTACGGGTACTACAGATTAGAGGCTTTAGAGATTGCTGGAGATTAGAGAGCTACTAGAGAATGATATAGATTACTAGAGATTTGAGTTTCTGAAGAATACTAAAGATTGGTACTACACATTAGTCGTAGTGTACTAGAAATTAGAAGTTAGAAATTAGACTCACACTAGAGTGTACTAAAAAGAGTAGAACCTCTAGGATTAGTACTAGTTATTGGTCGTAATAGTGGGTACAGGTACTAGAGATTATAGTCCTTTGAGATTAGAGGGTACTAGAGAAATTTATAGATTACTAGAGATGTGAGGTGCTAAAGATTGTTAACAAAGATTGGACCTAATCGTTAGTCGTAATCGTAGTTACTAGAGATTAGAAGTACTATTTAAAAAGATTAAAGGATAACTCCTAGCATGTATGGGTGAAATAGGAGAAAACAAAACCCTCTGACCAGGTAGCTTGACAGCTGAAGTAAGCTTATAATAGATGGGATGAAAAGTTCGTAGGGTAGCGCGTAGATGGCACTACTAGTATTAAATCCATATGAATTTTAGTTAGCCCTAACCTTCAAAAAGACACGTGTATAAATTTGACAGCTGTTTCACTATTAGTATGTGAGTTATAGCATTTTTAGTGTTCATCACGTGCAGTCCACTCGGCTGACTGTCGATTGGACTGCGGTGTGAAATGATGGAGCCATGTTTCATCCACTGTCACATATCGACGCAAAATTCCGATTTATTACGATCGAACGGCTCCAAACACTGCTTAGAATCATCAATTCGTTGTTGTTTTGGGTAGATTGTGAGCTCGCGCGGCACCCACTTTGAACAGAGCTTTCGCATATCCAAATATTCATTCACGATATGTCCAACACGTTCCTTTGATATCTTTAGGGTCTCAGCTATCTCAATCAACTTCACTTTACGGTTATCAGAAATTATTTTGTAGACTTTTTGATGTTTTCATCGATAACAGCCTCTTGGGGCGTGCATCGTTCCTCGGTGCTCATTTCGCCTCGTTTAAATTTAGCAAACCACTTCTCTACGGTTGATTTTCCTGGTGCAAAGTCCGAATAATGTTTATCAAGCCAAGCCTTGGCTTCAATAGTATTTTTTTTTTCGTCAAAAAGCAATGCTTTATTAACACACGAAATTTTTTTATCCATTTTTTTTTCAAACTAACAAAAGTTGCTTCACTAAAAATGCTATAACTCACATACTAATAGTGAAAAACAGCTGTCAAATTTATACACGTGTCTTTTGAAGGTTAGGGCTAACTAAAATTCATATGGATTTAATACTAGTTGTGCCATCTATGTGTCAGCCTACGAACCTTTTCAGCCCACTTGTTACATGCTATCTAAATTTGTTTCATCGAGTCTATTCGTTGCTGAAAACAGTAACTGCAATGGACACCACAAAGGTTTCGAACCAGGAATCGAATTTCCTTTTATGCTTGGCTGACCACTTCACTACTTCGGCCTATGCGTGTATTTCGAATAATTAAACTATTCGCGATATTGTCTTTAACTAGCCTAACTAACCTTCGCGATAACTAATCTAATTAAACTATTCTCCCAAATCGACCTATTCGTGTATTTCTAAATAAATTGAAAATGACGTCAAAATTACTATGGTATATAATGAGACAACAAAATTTTCTCTTGCTAATAAAAAAGGGTAAGGTTAAATATAAGTATTAATATATAATCGATTATATTAATTGGCCTAGACAAGGGGTCTCCAAACTTTCCAGCCTTAGGGCCATATTGTTTACGCCAGTAAGTACCAAGGGCCAAAACCGTTTTGATTTTTCTGCCATCAACTATAATTTGTAGACCAGTCGCCGAGTACGCGCTCTGAGCGAGCATGCGCTTGCTGACGACAAACTATTGTCAATGAAAACTCACAATTACATAAATCTCATTATTATTTTTTGCAAGTGGATACCCCGTGGTTTCATTCGCGTTAATTTAGCTTTCCCGTTCTGAGGGATTTTCAGGATAAAAATCATATGTTTGATTCAGGATATATACATTCCAAACGTCGATATACATACGTATGCAATACTCTTTACCCCAACATAACTACCGAGGGTAACCGCGGGATGTTCACTAGTTTATAATGTTAGTGGGATTCATTTCAATTATTTGTTAGTTGTTATGCTTAAGTTAAATTTTCTGCGTATTATGCTTGTCATTAAGCTTTACCTAACAAGTCAATAAAACCGAGTTATTATCATTCTGTGTTTTTTTATCCAACTTATTACAGCAACAATAAGCTATTCGCTGTCGCGGGCCGGATGGATGGCACTGGCGGGCCGGATTTGACCCACGGGCCGTAGTTTGGAGATCCATGACCTAGACTAATTCAGTTTTTGATATTTGAATTTTTAGGTATAACAGTTATCTTATTAATCTTAAAACTCAATGATTAGCTTATTATAAATTTAAGATTATTCAAATAAGACGAAAGAGATTTTATTTTTGCTTCATAATTAATAATTTATTTATTTTGAAATTAAAATTAAAGTTTTTATTTTTTATTTTTAATATTATTGTGTAATGAGCTTTACCGTGATATAATATTGTCATTATAAAAGTTATAATAATTTAATTGAACAATTTCATGAATTGAGAAAATGTATTTAATATTGAAGAACCCATTTCTATCATCACGAAAAACATATCTAACAGAAGTTTAACTTTATATTCCATCTATACAAAAAGAAACTAAACCCTGAATCAATATTTTTCAACATTTAAAACAAGCAATGATTCCGAAATATAGGTCGTGAATTCACGATCTAAATACGATAAATATATCAGGATTAAAACAATTGCGATTAAATGGAAGGAAAAAAATTTATTGATAATCGATAATGAAGTCATAAAAATTCAGTGCTTCCACTTCTTTCGAATAAGTCGATTAAATCGATATCACAGCATCGATTCTGTGGTTTTGAATGTTTTGAAAAAATATATTATGTCACTATATATATTTATAAAGGCATTTTTGTCACGTGTATATTCCGAAAATATCGATTATATTTGCGATAACGCCCACTCTAGAAGCAGTATGGAAGCAACAGCTGCTGAGCGTATAAATATAATTTTGTTTCAAGTCAAAGTGTTTTTACGACGATGATTCCGGACATGTTCAGTTTCCTGTTTGTTTAAAAAGGACATTCATAAGACAAAAATAATAAATATTAGTAACAAAGTTATGTAACAAATACTAAATACTCTTAACACTTGTATTTATTTCATCTTCAAGTTAAATTAGTCTTTCTTCTGGATGTTAAGTGGAAAGTAACAAAATGATGCGTGCTTACTTTGTGTATATACACAAGCACGCATCATTATTATAGTGCACAAAAGTAATATATACACATTATTATAGTACCCATATTATAGTACACAAAGTGATAAAATATTAAAAGCCCATAATAATTTTTTTTTGCCAGCAGTTTTACTTTTTTATTTTCGTTATTAGTCACTGATATAGAAGATTTCTAGCTGGTTTCACATTATACAAGAGATGGTGGTATACACATTATGGTAGCTGGAACACATTATGGTAGCTGGTGTTCCATTATGCAAGAGATGGTGGGTACACATTATGGTAGCTGGTGTCACATTATGCAAAAGCTGATGGTGTACACATTATGGTAGCTGGTACCCATATTATGGTAGCTGGTACCCTTATTATGGTAGCTGGTACCTTATATTATGATAGCTGGAACACATTATGGTAGCTGGTGTTCCATTATGCAAGAGATGGTGGGTACACATTATGGTAGCTGGTGTCACATTATGCAAAAGCTGATGGTGTACATTATGGTAGCTGGTACCCATATTATGGTACATTATGCCTTATTATGGTAGCTGGTAATTATGGTAGTTGGTACCCTTATTATGGTAGCTGGTACACATTATGGTAGGTAATGTGGTACCCATATTATGTGGTAAGCATTATGCAAGAGGTAATGGTGTACACATTATGGTAGCTGGTACCCATTATGGTAGCTGGAACACATTATGGTAGCTGGTACACACATTATAGTAGCTGGTACACATTATAGTAGCTGGAACACATTATGTTAGTTGGTGTCACATTATGCAAGAGATAATGGTGTACACATTATGGTAGTTGGCACACATTATGATAACTGTTGCCACTCCAAAAAATTCTAAGTGTATCGATGATGATGTCTAATATTTTTGAAGGGCATCACAACAATAAGAGTCGACTTCCCCCTGTCCCAGCAAATGTTTGGTAAAAGTACTCAGGGTGGCAATTACCGGTACTAATTCAATTAGATATCGCAGAGTTGGCACTTACCCAGGTGCTACCTGAATTAGATATCACCAGAGATGACACTTAACGTGATACTATCTCAATTAGATATTACCAAGGGTGGCAATTACCCGGTGCTACTTCAATCAGATATCACCAGAGGTGGTACTTACCCAGATACTACCTCAATTAGATATTTCCTAGGGCAGTACTTACCCGTCTGCTACTTCAATTAGATATCACCACAGGTGGCCCTTACCCGGGTACTACCTCAGTTAGATATCACCAGAGGTGGCATTTATCCTCGTTCTACCTCAATTCTATACCACAGGAGGTGGCCCTTACACGCTACAGCTACAATTAGATCTGGCGGCACTTTCCCTGGTACTTTCCCAATTAGATATCCCCAGTAGAGTCACTTACAAGATGCCGCCATCAGGAACAATACTTACCAATTGCTACCCTGATTGATTATTCCCCCGAAGAGGGAATTGTGTCTTCATAATATCATCTTTCAGATTCAGCACTTACTCAGTTTCACCCCAATTAGATACCTCCAGAATCGGCATTTGCCTTGTGCCACACCAATTGATACTCAGAAAGGCTGTTTGCTAGATGCAACCATAAATAGAAATCAAATCCTCAAAGAAGAATCCTCTATATCCTCAAAGAAGGTACTTGGGAAGCTTACATCCATTAATCAATAAGTACTGAAGGGACTTTCCTGTCCACAGATTTATTGTGCCAGTGTCTGACATTGATACAAAATCTAGTCGATTGCCGTAGTCGAGATTCGAATCAAACTCGGGCATTCTAAATCGCAATGCCTATGAGTAGACTGAATGGCGATTGGCAGCCTGATGGCCAATTGACTAGCCCTCTGGCCTTTGGTACAGGCTTCAGGCTCGTATCCTGACTGTGCCATGGATGTTTGATAGTGGTTCAGAATTGTAGTTAAATTGTAGGTTCCGATCTAATTAGCCCAAAGTGTGCACAAAATGACGGTAGAGCGACAAACCTAAATGGATGGTGATTGAGCTTTGTATGGCTTTTTCTTGTACATTGTGAATTTTTCACTGATTGTCATAGATTAAGTGATATAATTTACAACATAGATTGCGTTATAAATACCTATTATAAAGAATATCTTAACTATCAATAAACAAATGATAAAGCTGTAGATAAGCTCTTAAGCACAGCATAATCACTTTTAATATATTATCTGTAACAGAAATCAATAGTCTTTCAAAGGTTCTTGCGTTATTTGTTCTTCAAAGTTTCTTTCTGTTGTATTGATTAAAATAATAAGGAATAAATAAATATTATGAATATTATTTGAAATTCATTAGTAGAAAAAGTGTTATAATTAAGTTTTTCATTCTAAAATTTTGGATTTTGAATTTTTTTCTTCAAAATGCCATCTTATTGTACTAATTTAAATAATAAAAATAAATATTAATGTGAATATTGTTTGAAATTCTTAATAGAAAAAATGTTATAATAGCATTTTCATTCTAAAATTTTGGATATTTTCCTTACACATTTAAATAAATTAAAATGTTGGCAATTTAATCCAAGTTTTATGGAAAAAATTTCTCTCCACAATATGACTGAAACATTGTACTTTAAAATGTAATTTTCTTATATAGGTAGATATTTTGATATAAGATTATGTTTGTATTTTGGTTTTGTATATGTTTTAGTATAAATATTTTTTATGCTTACATTTTAGTATAAATTATTTGTAGTAAACAAACACAAGAAAACTTTATCCTGATTTTAAATTACTTTTCATACAAAGCAAAACTACTATAGAAAATTCAAGTTATTTCACATTTTTGTTAGGTCGTATGAAATATTATTTTCATAATTATATCAAATTGACGAATAATATATAATATTAAATTTATGAGTGATACAATTTTCTAAATAACATATTTTATATTACTTCACTATTATGTATAATTTTCAAAAATTACAAAATAAATTTTCCCCTTAGTGTAATATATAATCGTTATAGATTTAAATATGAATATTTTGGTGTAAGATTTTATTTGTATTTTGGTTTTGTATATGTTTTACTATAAATATCTTATTTTAGAATATTTTATTTATAGAAACAAACGCAAGAAAATGTTTACCCCGGTTTTAAATTACTTTTCATCCAAAATAAAACCACTATAGAAAATTCAAGTAATTTCACATTTTTGTTAGGTCGTATGAAATATTATTTTTTATAATTATACAAATTGAAGAATTATATATAATATCAAATTTTCGAATGATAAAAGTTTCTAAATAACATAAATTACATTATATTAAAGAATTTTTAAAAAAATCAAATTAACTAAACCTAATTAACAATATTTAATTAATTTGTATTATTAATTTAATATAAATTTATTAATGCCATAAAACTGAGCTTTTCTAATTTTGGCGTTGGATGCATAATCTTTATAGCAGTTTAAAACAACTAATATGTATTATTATGTTATTTTATAGTTTATCTTAAATTATTAAATAAAATCATGATAAAAAATCAAACAAAGAATACACGTAATGCGTAAAGAAATAAGTAAATGTGAAGCAATATGTAAACAAGTAATATAATTTAAACTTAAAAATAATAAAATTAAATAAAATAATTAAATAATTAGAATTTACACCGAGGTGTTATTTATCCAAACATCAATGTGTCGAACGTATCAGGGGTGTTATGGGTTTATTTTTATGCTGCATTTTAATTGTCTCCTATTTTTGTACTTTGTAATGTTAAAAAAATATTATGTTCAAAGATAAACAAATGAAAACTAAAAAAAGTTTAAATAAGAAAACTAAAAGCTACAATTTTAAATAACTTTACTTTTTAGTTGCTTCGAAATTCAAAATTGAAAAAATAAATAAATGAATGTACAAACAAGCACTAAGCTTAATACTTATTTTCTCTGCAAACCATCTATATTGCGCTGAAAGTTTAATGACAAAGCAGTTTCCTGTAAGTTCCGTTAAGAAGAGAATTTTCACCGACGTGTCATTTCCCCAAACGTCAGTGTGTCGCATGTGACAGTTTTAGACCAATAGCAGCACAGCCGTCTAGTCCCCATTTCAACCTTCTGAATGATATAATTAAAAAACTTTTCTATAAGTGTCTTTTTTTATTATTAGTAAATTCAAATTTTTTTGTTGCTATTTTTGTATTTTTAAATAAATAACTTTATCACAGTGGGCTAGGTTCAAAGCATTGGTAGACAATTACCGCCAGCTATATTTTGGAGACCCTAACATAAAGCAAAAATAAATAAATAATGGAGCAGATACCTGAATCTTTTGTTTGTTTCACCAGAATTTAAGTCCCATGAATCTCTGGTAAATCCTACTTCACTGCAAGCTTACTATATCGGCAGATAAAGTTCTACAAACACGGTAAAATTCCAAGAAAAATGACTTATTTTCTTAGTTTTTCATGGTGAAGCTTGAAAGATAACTTTTCGTTTTTCGTAGAGCACTGAAACCTACAATTCTCAATTATTAAACAATAATAAACAAATTTAGGATCCACTTTAGAAAGTACAAAAAATGACTGATTAATCAAATTGACTGGTTTTTTTTTAACAAGCATTTAAAGATTATGTAAATTATCTTTCCTAAGCATTTTTTGTTTACAAATATTGTGGCTTGAATGAGTTTCTAATTTTAACAACTTACTAAAATTTTTTTATAATTTTACCACTACATTTTTCATGAAAACTAAAAGTTTCTTTTACACTCATGTCCATAAATTAAGGATAATTCAGAATCGCACAGAAATTGAACTCTAAAATAAAAAATTTCACCTGTAGAATTATCACACACATCTTGAAGAAAAATATGCAAAAAAAACCCCAGAGGGGCTTATAGTACGTCACAATGACGAGAGTGTAAGAGAGGGGTATATAAGGAATGGTGGCAAAGCAGTAAAAATTGTTCACAAACGCTTTAAAGCCTTTCAGTGCAATAAACCGGAATAGTTATGGCACAAAGGAAGCATTTGGATGATTTTTTACGTGGTAGAATTATCGGACGACTGGAATGTGGACGTACCCAGCTGGAAGTATAATGAGGAACTAAAATCGCCCAGAGTGTCATCTAAGGCTTTGGCAACGATTCCAAGATGATGGTAATGTGAGTAGATGTTACAGCACAGGTCGCCCCTTACAACGCCGAATGAGCACCGGTATTTAGCATTACTGCCGCAAGAAACAGACCAGCATCAGACCTGTCTCGTCAGCTCTCTTCAGCTACCGGTACGACAATTTCAAGGCAGACCGTGTTTTTAGGGCACATTGGTCTATATGCTCGTAGGCCTGTCAGATGTGTTCCACTTACCGCAGCGCTCACTGACGCCTGCGATTAACCTGGAGTAGAGAGCATGCATTGTGGACACCGCAACAGTGGTCTGGTGTGATGTTTTCCGACGAGTCCAGGTTTAGTTTGCAGTCTGATTCTCGCCGAACTTTCATATGGAGAACGCCAGGTACACGTTACCACCATGAGAACACCACTGAACGACACCGTTACGGTGGTGCAGGATGGCTCTTTTGGGTAGGAATTATTCTTGGTTCCAGAACTGACCTGCATGTTCAAAGTTTAATGATGACAGGCCACATCTATCGGGATGTCATTCTGGAACAACATGTACGTTTGTTTCAGGGGCGCCATGGGTGCTGAATTTCTGTTTATGGATGACAATGCTCGTCCTCACCACTTGCAAACATTGTAGACGAATGTCTTCACTGAGGATATCACCCGTATGGATTGGCCAGCATACTCACCGGACTTGAATCCAATAGAGCATGTGTGGGATATGCTTGGCCGACGAATTGCAGCCCGTCAACCCCCTCCCACCTGTCAACCGGAACTTCGGAGGACATTGCTTGATGAGTGATGTAATATTCCCCCAAGGTCAGATTGATAATTTGATACTCAGCATGCCTAGGCGTTGTAAGGCCTGTATTGCATCGTCCGGGGACATACTCCATGTTAACCATCATACTAACCATGTTATACTGTTTTTTGTAAATAGGTTCTTTTTTTGAAATTTGCTCCAGGAGTAAAAATCGCAGTTTTTATTAATTATGTCAAACATGTAGCATCTTTTTTTGCTCTTTACCTTTTGTTTAATAAATAGACTTTACAAATAAGTCAAATTTGTTTTTCTTCTGTCTCTTTCTTTGAACTTCATTATCCTTAATTTATGGAAATGAGTGTATAATAAAGTTTTCATTGATTTACATTAATTTTAGTTATTAAATGAATTCAGAATTTTTTTAAAAAAATGATTGTGACTTGTTTATGTTAATGATTGAATCAGATACTAAAACATAATTAAAAAAAAAAAAACTGAAATCTGCAATTCAACTTATCATGCGTGAACATTCGAGAACGGATGAATAAACTCAGAAATGTTTAATAATGCACGAAATGTTTAATAATGCACGAAATATACTGTGAATTGGGGATTTAATTAAATCCATTTCTCAGCAATTTTTATTATAATGAATAAAAATATGTTTAATTTAAAAACATTCCTATTGAAAATATAGACAGCACACCCTTCTTCCTTTTCATTGGTGTAACAACCCCATGGTGGGCCAAGGCCGTCTGCCTACTGACATATTTCGAGAGAAGGGGTGTTTTTCTTTTTATGGAGAAGGAGTCAGCCCTACCCCCAGCGTGCTACAGTCATATTAAACCGGGCCTTGATGGCCGAGTGGCTAGCACTCTGGCGCTCGTTACCACAGGTTTCAGGTTCGAGTCCCAGCGATGCCATGGACGTTTGTAATGTCCATTTTAAGCCGTAGGTCCCTGTCTCATACGACCGTAGAGCGTCACGAAGCCCACTCAGACTTCTTCTTACCCACATCATTCCCAATCTGTAAGGAGGCAACTCAGTTTTAGGCACAGTGATGTGGTGTGATGTAGTAGTTGTTGTTGTTGTTTCTTATCCCACTTGGCTGGCCAAGCCCACGAGCCCATACGTACTCATGATTGAAGGGAAGGAAGCAGCTTCTGTTGTGATGAAGAACCCGTAGGTAGAAGTCTGACTTTGGCTCCTGTGACGCTCTTACAGTCATAGGAGACCGGGACCTACGGCTTAAAGTGGATTTCGAACCACTACAAACATCCATGGCACTGCCGGGATTCGAACCTGAAACCTGAGCACCGAGCGCCAGAGCGCTAGACACTGAGCCGTTCAGGTCCCAAATTTGTGAATGCCAACGGCACGCGGTGTTCCCAGGGGGTCACCCACCCAAGTATTGACCGCGCCCAATGATGCTTGACTTCGGTAATCTAACGAGAACCGGTATATTCAGCATGGTACGGCCTTTGGCTTATGTTAGTAGTAGTAGTCATATTAGACCTGAACTGTATAATGGCAATTCAGCTCCAAGCACAGTGTGTAGTGTAGTGTTAGTAGTAGTAGTAGTAGTTATATTAGTCCAGGACCTATGGTTTAAAGTGGGATTCTGAACCACTATAAACATTCATGTCACCGCCGGAACTCGAACTCGAAATCTAATTCACCGAGCTCCAGAGAGACAGCACAGCTATCAAGAGAAATTTCCATAATTCATTCATTTCAATAAATACCATGGTTCAAAAATAGAAGTACATTTCAAACAAAAAATTCGTGAATTAACAATTTTACATGAATCATAACTGCATATGGTAGTTGTTTATTAATACGCAAGCTAAAGAGTTAAAAATACCCTGCGTTTAAGATATTGAATGAAACCACTCACAAGGTCAGAAAAATAATCAAGTCAAGTTGGTGCTTTGACACCATCAGGTTCCCTTGACCGACTGAGAGCTCAAAAAGGATAACCAATTTTTCTTTTTTCTAAATACATTTGCATTTATTAACTAATTTTCAAAAGTTTACTGACATTTACATTATGTTTTCATTGAGAAATATTTTTCAAGTTTTGGTAATATTCCACAGTATTTACAGTATTAAAAGATTACAATTTTCAGATTCGAATCTTGCCGGTGGCATGGATGTTTGTTAGTAGTTCAGAATCCGCATTAAACTGTAGGCCCCGATCTAATTAGCCTAAAGTGTGCACAAAATGATAGTAGAACGACAAAACGAACCTTAATTATTATTGTCAAAAGATTGACAGAATTAATTTTAAGTTTTCTGACTATTATAAAAGTAGTTAAGATTTCTATCTATTATAAACGTAATTAAGATTTCTGGCTATCACAAAAGTAGGTGAGATTTCTGACTATTATAAAAGACCTATAAGATATTTGACTATTATAAAAGACCTTAAGATATCTGACTATTATAAAAGACCTTAAGATGTCTGACTATTATAAAAGACCTTAAGATATCTGACTATTATAAAAGACCTTAAGATATCTGACTATTATAAAAGACCTTAAGATATCTGACTATTATAAAAGACCTATTATAAAAGACCTAAGATATCTGACTATTATAAAAGACCTTAAGATATCTGACTATTATAAAAGACCTTAAGATATCTGACTATTATAAAAGACCTTAAGATATCTGACTATTATAAAAGACCTTAAGATATATGACTATTATAAAAGACCTTAAGATATCTGACTATTATAAAAGACCTTAAGATATCTGACTATTATAAAAGACCTTAAGATGTCTGACTATTATAAAAGACCTTAAGATATCTGACTATTATAAAAGGATATCCTATAAAAAAGATATCTGACTATTATAAAAGACCTTAAGATATCTGACTATTATAAAAGACCTTAAGATATCTGACTATTATAAAAGACCTTAAGATATCTGACTATTATAAAAGACCTTAAGATATCTGACTATTATAAAAGACCTTAAGATATCTGACTATTATAAAAGACCTTAAGATATCTGACTATTATAAAAGACCTTAAGATATCTGACTATTATAAAAGACCTTAAGATATCTGACTATTATAAAAGACCTTAATATATCTGACTAAGATATCTGACTATTATAAAAGACCTTAAGATATCTGACTATTATAAAAGACCTTAAGATATCTGACTATTATAAAAGACCTTAAGATATCTGACTATTATAAAAGACCTTAAGATATTTGACTATTATAAAAGACCTTAAGATATCTGACTATTATAAAAGACCTTAAGATATATGACTATTATAAAAGACCTTAAGATATCTGACTATTATAAAAGACCTTAAGATATCTGACTATTATAAAAGACCTTAAGATATCTGACTATTATAAAAGACCTTAAGATATCTGACTATTATAAAAGACCTTAAGATATCTGACTATTATAAAAGACCTTAAGATATCTGACTATTATAAAAGACCTTAAGATATCTGACTATTATAAAAGACCTTAAGATATCTGACTATTATAAAAGACCTTAAGATATCTGACTATTATAAAAGACCTTAAGATATCTGACTATTATAAAAAAGACCTACCTTAAGATATCTGACTATTATAAAAAAAGACCTTAAGATATCTGACTATTATAAAAGACCTTAAGATATCTGACTATTATAAAAGACCTTAAGATATCTGACTATTATAAAAGACCTTAAGATATCTGACTATTATAAAAGACCTTAAGATATCTGACTATTATAAAAGCCTAAGATATTTGACTATTATAAAAGACCTTAAGATATCTGACTATTATAAAAGACCTTAAGATATCTGACTACTATAAAAAAGACCTTAAGATATCTGACTATTATAAAAGTTGTTAAGTTTTATTGTTATAAAATTCAGACGATTTATTTTAATGTAGGGACAAAAAATAATAATCCTATGCAACATCTGCGAGAACTCTCTGAAAACAACAAAGATTTCTATATCCTTAACTAAGTATGATTGCCAAAAAGGTTGACAGAAATAAATTTGAAGATTTCTAACTACACTCATGTCCATAAATTAAGGATAATGAAGTTCAGGCAAAGAAAGAGACAGAAGCAAAACAAATTTGACTTATTTGTAAAGTCTATTTATTAAACAAAAGGTAAAGAGCAAAAAAAAGATGCTATATGTTTGACATAATTAATAAAAATTATGATTTTTACTCCCTGGAGCAAATTTCAAAAAGAACCTATTTACGAAAAACAGTATAACATGGTTAGTATGATGGTTAGTATGGAGTATGTCTCCCGGACGATGCAATACAGGCCTTACAACGCCTAGGCATGCTGAGTATCAAATTATCAATCTGATCTTGGGAATATTACACCACTCATCAAGCAATGCCCTCCGAAGTTCCGGTTGAAAGGTGGGAGGGGGTTGACGGGCTGCAATTCGTCGGCCAAACATATCCCACACATATTCTATTGATTCAAGTCCGGTGAGTATGCTGGCCAATCCATACGGGTAATATCCTCCAATTGAAGGCATTCGTCTACAATGTTTGCACGGTGAGGACGGGCGTTGTCATCCATAAACAGAAATTCAGCACCCATGGCGCCCCGAAACAAACGTACATGTTGTTCCAGAATGACATCCCGATAGATGTGGCCTGTCATCGTTACACTCTGAACATGCAGGTCAGTTCTGGAACAAAAATAATTCCTCCCAAAACGAGCCATCCTGCACCACCATTCAATGGTGTCGTTCAATGGTGTTCTCTTGGTGGTAACGGGTACCTGGCTCTCTCCATATGAAAGTCCGGCGAGAATCAGACTGCAAACTAAACCTGGACTCGTCGGAAAACATCACACCAGACCACTGTTGCGGTGTCCAAATGCATGCTCTCTATTCCAGGTTAATCGCAGGCGACAGTGAGTTGCGGTAAATGGAACACATCTGACAGGCCTACGAGCATATAGACCAATGTGCCCTAATTGTCTGTACACGGTCTGCCTTGAAACTGTCGTACCGGTAGCTGAAGAGAGCTGACGAGACAGTTCTGATGCTGTGCTCCGTCCTGTTTCTTTTGGCAGTAACTGCTAAATACCGGTCATCATTCGGCGTTGTAACTCGGGGGCGATCTGTGCTGTAACATCTACTCACATTACCATCCTCTTGGAATCGTTGCCAAAGCCTGAGATGACACTCTGGGCGATTCCAAGTTCCTCGAATACTTCCAGCTGGGTACGTCCACATTCCAGTCGTCCGATAATTCTACCACGTAAAAATCATCCAAATGCCTCCTTTGTGCCATAACTATGCGATTATTGCACTGAAAGGCTTTTAAAGCGCTTGTGAAGAATTTTACTGCTTTGCCACCATTCCTTATATACCCCTCTCTAACACTCTCGTCATTGTGACGTACTATCCGCTCCATCTGGTGGTTTGCTGTAATTTGCATATTCTCCTTCAAGATGTGTGATAATTCTACAGGTGAAATTTTTATTTTAGAGTTCAATTTCTGTGTGATTCTGAATTATCCTTAATTTATGGACATGAGTGTATTATAAACGTAGTTAAGATTTCTGTTATTATATTATATCTGACAATTTATTTTAAAGTGACAATAAAATACAAACCGTATGCAAATCTATGAAGACTGCAAAGAAGACTTATTTTAAAGTGGAGACAATAAAATATAAACCTACAAACCCTATGCAGTCTTTGAGAGATGTTCCTGAAAAGAATAAAATGAAAAGAATAAGTTACATATATCCTTAACAAGTATTATTGCCAAAAGAATGGACAGCATCTGTTGTAAGATTTCTGACTATTATAAATGTACTTGAAACTTCTCGCTATTATAAAAGTAGTTATTATATTATATAGGACTATTTATATTAAAGTAGGGACAATAAAATGCAAATTGTATGTAATCTCTGAACGATGTCCCTGAAAAGAATAAAGATTTATAAGTTATTTCTTGAAGTATTATTGCCAAAAAGAATGAAAGAATTAAGTTTTAAGATTCCTGATTTCATCCTAAAATTCTACAACAAGCTAAAGAAGTAAAGATTTCTGACTATTATAAATGTAATTAAGCTCTCTGATTATTATAAAAGTCCTTAAGATATCTGTCTATAATAAAGTAGAATTATGAAATTCTGATTATTATATTATTTTTGACTATTCATTTTAAAGTAGAAACAAAAAAAAAAAAATACAAACTCTACTCTACGTTTGAGCGTAGTGTCTGAAAAGATTAAAAGTTTCTAAAATAACTCAAGTATTATTGCCTAAAAAGATGGTAGCATTAGTTTTAAATTACATTTAGTAATAATTTTTCTGGCTGTTACAAAAGTAGTTAAGATTTCTAACTATTATAAAAGCAGTTAAGATTTCTATTATATTATATCTGATTATATATTTTAAAAATAGGACAATAAAATATAAAGTCTATGCAACCTCTGAACGATGTCCCTGAAAAGAGTAAAGATTTCCTTCACTTTTGTCAAAAAAAGATGACAGAAATTAAGTTTTAAGATTCCTGGTTTCATCTCTAAAAAACGTTATAAAACTCTACAACAAGCCAAATTTCAACAACTTATCATCTCGAAGGCATATTTCCAAACAGCTACCCTGAAACGACAATTCCTACATGAATCACAAACCCTCATAAGACATTCAGTTATGATACATGAGATAAAGTGTTAAAAATATCCTTTTTCGTAAGGCACTCAACAAAACAACTTTGAAAAGCTGAAAAAGATAATCGATTCCACAGTTACCTCGAGTTAGAGCTTTGACACCGCCATTTCTCCTTGACCGACTCAGAGTTAAAAAGATAAACTCGGAAAATTTCTGCGTTTTCAGGGACATCGCTCAAGAGATTGCTGCTGAGAGGATTTATTTACTTGTTTGTTTGCTTGCACCTAGTTTTCCTTTTTTTTTTTTTATGTCTTCTCTATCAACGTACTGAAAATCATCCTCAAATGCCAGTTTTTTTTTTTTTCTTTTTCTTATCGACGTTGGTGAAAGGTTTTCGTTTTTAGGTATTATCTAAGACCTTCGGATTTTGTGAGAAAATACTTATTCTTATTTTAACAGTTCATAGCGAGATTTCTGCCGCTTGAATACACGTGCTGGTAGATAGCAAAAGACAAATACTTGATTATAGCGGCTCGAGATAGCGTACGTAATGGAAGATAATCCTGTTGAAGGCATTCGGGCAATGTACGACCCCTGATCTAGATTCAAACCCAGAACCTTCTCAGTTAGAGACAGGCTTTCATAATGTTATCGTGATTTAGTGTTGCTTTCATAATGGAGTTTTAGTCGCTAGGTACTTTTATAGCTTAGTTTGCCTCTCTATGATAATTTTTTTGCACATGAGGACTAATTAGTAATGGTTTGGTTTGGTTTGTCGCTCTACGGTCATCTTGTGCACACGATGACTAAAGAGACCGGGTAATGGTTTAATGTGAATCCGAACCAATACAAACATCCATGGCACCGCAGGGACTCGAACTTGAAACCTGACGTACGGAACACTAGAGCGCTTGCCACTAGGCCTTTAGGCTCCTTAGTTAGTAAGGAATCTACTGTGTGGATTCCGAACAATACAAATATTCATGGCACTGCCGGGATTTGAACTCTTGTGATTCGGTGTACCAGAGCGCTAACCACTCTACCATGCTTTGTAATATGTTTGAATATTTCATGGGTTTTTAAAATTTTATTTCGACTTAATGTACGGTTTTTGTAATTTTGGTTCATTTTCTTTACAAAGAAAAAACCAAATACTTTCGGCTATATTTGAGTATTAGTATACGGTACTTAAAAATTTCAATTTAACATTGAAACTCTAAACAAATGTTTAGAATTTAACTTTGCTTTAGAGTATAGTCCAGTTGTATTCATATACTAACATAGGATCTTTTAAAAGGTTTTACATGGCTCCTTTACAGGTTTCACAAATATAGTTTCACGTCAAATTCATGTGATACGGTCATAACGCAATTAAAAAATAAATTTGTTGAATAAAAAATAATTATAATATTTGTAATATTATATATACTTTTATACATACTTTTTTAGTTTTATGCATTCTTATGAATTAAAATATTATATGCATTGAAATACTTATAAGTATTTCTATGTATTGAAATATTTATAACTATTTCTTTATTGAATTATTTATATGTATTTCCATGTATTGAATATGCATATAAATATTGAAATATTTGTAAGTTCAAATTACTATGGGATGGGCTGTCTGGTGTACAGAGCTCTGGAATTTTTGAACTGTTACATCACACATCAATAGTTGAGATGCCCTTTTACAATTTTTAGGATATTGTTCGATAGCTCTATTATACACAATAAACTCAAGTAATCTTCGACACAGACACGAAGAATGACACATACTCAAATGGACTGTATAAATTTTTCTCTTTATTATGCAGCCATCAAGCTCGTAGATGCCTGCCACACGACCGTTCTCTATGGTCGTAGTAGTACAACTTCGTTTATGCAGACATCAAACTCATAGATGCCTGCCACACGACCGTTCTCTAAGGTCGAAGAAGTACAACTCCGTTTATGCAGACATCAAACTCATAGATGCCTGCCACACGACCGTTCTCTAAGGTCGAAAAAGTACAACTCCGTTTATGCAGACATCAAACTCATAGATGCCTGCCACACGACCGTTCTCTAAGGTCGAAAAGTACAACTCCGTTTATGCAGACATCAAACTCATAGATGCCTGCCACACGACCGTTCTCTAAGGTCGAAAAAGTACAACTCCGTTTATGCAGACATCAAACTCATAGATGCCTGCCACACGACCGTTCTCTAAGGTCGAAGAAGTACAACTCCGTTTATGCAGACATCAAACTCATAGATGCCTGCCACACGACCGTTCTCTAAGGTCGAAGAAGTACAACTCCGTTTATGCAGACATCAAACTCATAGATGCCTGCCACACGACCGTTCTCTAAGGTCGAAAAAAGTACAACTCCGTTTATGCAGACATCAAACTCATAGATGCCTGCCACACGACCGTTCTCTAAGGTCGAGAAAGTACAACTCCGTTTATGCAGACATCAAACTCATAGATGCCTGCCACACGACCGTTCTCTATGGTCGTAGTAGTACAACTTCGTTTATGCAGACATCAAACTCATAGATGCCTGCCACACGACCGTTCTCTATGGTCGTAGTAGTACAACTTCGTTTATGCAGACATCAAACTCATAGATGCCCGCCACACGACCGTTCTCTAAGGTCGAAGAAGTACAGACTCCGTTTATGCAGACATCAAACTCATAGATGCCTGCCACACGACCGTTCTCTAAGGTCGAAAAAGTACAACTCCGTTTATGCAGACATCAAACTCATAGATGCCTGCCACACGACCGTTCTCTAAGGTCGAAAAAGTACAACTCCGTTTATGCAGACATCAAACTCATAGATGCCTGCCACACGACCGTTCTCTAAGGTCGAAGAAGTACAACTCCGTTTATGCAGACATCAAACTCATAGATGCCTGCCACACGACCGTTCTCTAAGGTCGAAGAAGTACAACTCTCGTTTATGCAGACATCAAACTCATAGATGCCTGCCACACGACCGTTCTCTAAGGTCGAAGAAGTACAACTCCGTTTATGCAGACATCAAACTCATAGATGCCTGCCACACGACCGTTCTCTAAGGTCGAAAAAAGTACAACTCCGTTTATGCAGACATCAAACTCATATGCCTGCCACACGACCGTTCTCTAAGGTCGAAAAAGTACAACTCCTTCTTATATTTCTTTCTCTCTCTCCCGTCAGCTCTCACCCCCCTGCCAGACACCCCCACAGACAGGATGTTTTCTGGACATAGGGCGTTGACCTCCCCTAAACAGGGGGACATGGGATTCGACGTAACAGATATAATGGGTGAGTTTATTGAGGTTATGCCACCGAAATTTTGAATCAATACCTTTAAACAAGGCTTTCGCATTTTCCTTCTGTTTTACTCAAACCCAACAGAATAGCATACTGACATACATTTTCTTCGTGCCCACACCCGGCGTAGATACCAGATCATGCTATCCGTCATCAATCCTGCTATCCGTAATTTAAGCATCCTTTGGGTGCCTGCTGGTCGAGTGACTAGCGCTTTGGCGCTCGGTGCTACAGATTTCGTGTTCGAGTCGGCGGTGTCATGGATGATTGTAGCGGCTCGGAATCCAGTTTAAATCGCAGGTTCCGGTCTAATATGACTGTAAGGCTTAGGAATGATAGCCCTACCTCATAAAAAGAAAGCATCTCTTGTTTCGAAATCTGTATCCAGTATTCAGACGGCCTTAACCTCCATGGGGCTGTTGCGCCAATGAAGATGAAGCATCCTTTGCCAGTAAACTAACGAGTTATATACCAACCACCAACAGGTTTCCGAATTAGGCTACAAAAACGAAGTGGAACAGAAATACCTTACGTTTATGCCCAAGACGGTATGATAAATTCGTTAACAAGGAAGTCCTACCTTAAACTCGAGGAAGCAGCGTGAAATGCGAAAACCAACCAGAATCCATTCTAAGTGGTTCCGTAATGGCTTGATAATATATGAGAGTTATGTAGAAGGCGCCCCTTGGTGCTTCTTGTGTTACGTTTGAATTTGCTGCATATTTGTCTAGGTGAGTGGGAAATAAAAATATATATAGTATGGAAATAAAAATATAATTTTCCATACATATTTCTGTTCAATTAATTGTTTTATCTCCACGTGACCTTTTTTTGTAAAATACAATTTAAAAAAATACCAAATTTTTTTTTTTTTATGAATACGAAGGTTGTATAATGGTAAATATTTTATTGACCCAATGGCAGAAGTGACTAGCGCTCAGGCGCTCAGTGCCACGGGGTTCTGGTTCGAGTTCCGGCGGGGCCATGGATTTTTTGTAGTGGTTCGGAATCCACTAAAACGTAGATCCGGTCTAATATGACTGTAGAGAGTTGGGGGTAGGGGCTGACAACTCAACCCCGTAAAAGAAAACATCTCCTGTCTCGGAAATCTGCCAGTAGGCAGACGCTCTTGCCTACTGTGGAGCTGTTGAACCAATGAATAATAATAATTGGCTATATATATTAAATCTTTTACACGTGCTTCAATCTGTAGCTGTAGTACATGTTAATTTACGCCAAGATGACCGTGTGTTGGGGGCCTGGTGGTAACTATTGTTAAGGGGCCTGCGGCCAAGTGTCTGACGCTCGGTGTAAGTCCCGCGCGTTGCCATGGATGTTTGTAGTGGTTCGGAATCCACTTAAACCTTAAAGGCCCAGTGACTACAGGCGTAGGGGCTGCATCTCCTGTCTCGAAATCTGCCAGTAGGCAGGCAACCTAAGCCCACAACGCTGTTGCGCCGACGAAGAAGAATTTACTAGAATCAGTAATTTATTAGACGGAAGAAGAATCACTAGTTTATTAGACGGACTTTTATGGCATCCGTAAGAATCTTGTAATGCCACAATAGTTGATGAATGGTGGTATTATTAATTTACTTCTTGTTTAATGTTATTATCTTGTGTAAACTTAATGTTTTCCTGGTCTGATGTCCAGGTTTTTATGTGCCGAAATATTGTGTTTCTATGTATTGAAATATTTATATTTTAAGTATTGAAATACTTTTATGCATTTCTAGATATTAAAACATTTAGATGCATTTTTAGGTATTGAAATACTTAGATGCATTTCTATGTATTGAAATATATGCATCTGCATGTATTGAAATATATATGTTTCTATTTATTGAAATATTATATGTATTGAATGCTTATATGTATTTCTTTATATTGAATTATTTTTATTAATTTATCTGTATTGAAATACTTATATGTATTTATATGGTTTTAAATATTGTGTTTCTATGTATATATGTATATGTATATGTATTGAAGTATTTATAAATAGGGGGGAATAACAAATAAAGTTAAGATCCGTATTTTAGACCTTTCGAAAAATGGAAGATGCATGATTTTCTCTATGAACTTGGGATTTGATCCATTTTTGTGGATAAAATCACCAGATCATAGAGAAAACAAGTCTTCATCATATATCCACTTTACTTACCAAAATACACTTGGTAATTTTTTTTTTTTCTTGAAGAATTTTTCTTTAAAGATTAAAACAAGACACACTATTATGATTTAGATAAGCAAAAAGATAAACATTAAAATATTTTTTTAAAAAAAAAAAATCTTCTGTTTTATCTTCCGTTTCAGAAGATCAAATATTTTTGCCAATAACAAATTAGCTTGATAAAAATTTATTTTTATCTCTATGATACTTATTACTAAAAATATGTACCTTAAAATTGAACTTAACAAAGTTGAGAAAGCTATTGCTAGATAATTTTACTAAAATGCGAAAGTTTGTTTTGATCTATACTAATTTGTAAATAAACAACTTATATGCATGAATTGAATTGAAAAATTCGATCAATAAAATCATTGAACTCACTCACTTTTTTTCTTGGTTACTATAAAGATTGAACCAATTATTAAAATTTATATTAAATTGATTTAATAAGTATTTGCCTTTACTAAATAAGTGGTTCTTTATTACGTGGTTTTAAATAGCATGGATCCCATGAAAGGGGCAACAAGTTTTAAGTAATCAAGTTTTTAATATTTTATCTTATTTATTTATTTATTTATTTATAAATAAATAAACTATTTATATGTATTGAACTATTTATATGTTTTTATATATATTGAGATATTTATACACATGGGGCCTGAAATGGCCGAGTGGCTAGCGTTCTGGCGCTCGGTACCACAGGTCTCGAGTTCGAGTCCGGCGGGTGCCATGGATGCCTGTAGTGGTTCGAACCCATTTTAAATCGTAGGTCCCGGGTCTTATATGATCATAGAGAGTCGCGGGGGCAATGTTACTCCACGTCCGTGGCTTATCTTCAAGTTGCATGCGCCCCCTGGGTAATGCAAAGTGAGTAACGTCTGTGCAACGTTTGCCTTAAGGTATCTAAGACCAAGCTGTCTAAGTGTTTGCCAGCTGCTTTTTAGAACAAAAAAAATATCTATACGTATTAAAATATATTTTTTTTTTTTTATTGAAGTTTTTTTTATTTATATGTATGGAAATATTTCTGTGTTTCTATGTATTTAATTATATTTATATGTATCGAAACATTTCTTTATTTCTTTGTATTGAATTATTGTTATTTATTTATTATTGAAATTTTATATGTATTTTTATGTATTGAAAAAAACTCGCATGTATTTTTTGTATTGATTTATTTATACGTATTGAATTATGTATTTATATGTATCGAAATATTTCTGTTTTACTATGTATTGAATTATTTTTATTTTTATATGTATTATAATTCCTATATGCATTTATATGTATCGAAGTATTTCTGCGTTCCTATGTACTGAATTATTTATATGTATTTATACGTACTGAAATATTTCTATATATTCAAATACATATAAATATTGAAAGATGTATGCTTATTTTTTTGTATGGCATTTTGTATGATCAAGTACATAAGACGACTTTCACAGCTGCCTTAAACAATCCATAACATAACATAACTATGATAATATAAGCTCTTCCGTTTACAATAAAAATTTCTTGAGTCTGCAACAAGTGATCTTGCACAGCGTCAAATTACCGATCTTACATTCGTACGGAATCCCGGTATGAATGAAAGTCACGTGTGATATTCCACGTGCTTCTATCCGCTCATGACGTCATAAGTTGTGAATCGTCCCCTCCTCAGTAGTCGTTGTTCAAAGCACCTGTGATTCAAAATAAAATCTGCCGGCAACATACATTCCTGGCATTTCTTTGGTTATAAAAAAACTATTACGGAGCTATAAGCATAACAAAAAACCTCAATGAAGTCAAACAGTTTAAAAGAAAATAATAACGCACTTACCAGAATACCTAAAAAGTGGGATATTATTGTTAGAAATCTTAGTGACGTATAAAGGAGAATAAATATCCATTTACCTCCTGCTTCTGGATATTTCTTTGTTGCCGTTAAATGATCTATTTGCAGTTACGTTTAGAATGCACGTGGCAGGAATAAAATACCACATGTTAAGTTAAAGCCTGTATTCGAGTTATTTGAGTAAAGATTTTAAATAACTTTATACAATGATATCAATTCGTTTATTACTTTTATAGTTTATCAATATTATTTACATAACCAAGTTCAACATTACAGTATGCTGCATTGATTTATATCAGAATGTTTCAATAAAATGATTTATTTTAAAAGGAAAATTTTTATGGATCGGATTGTTAAGAAAATAATTGCTGCAAATAGAAAAATTTGCTCTATATAGATTTGCTTTAATTGTAATCAATGTAACCTTAAACACATTGACAGGACATGTCCCAAATTAGAATATATTTTTCTGAATTCCACTAGCGATTTTTAACTATCGGGACCTACTACTGTGCCTAGTATTTTATTTTCAAAAACTCTTTATTTATTCTTCCAAATTTATTTCATCGCCTTCAAAGTAATCCCCTCCGGACAAAAAATCATCGGCAGTAATAGCCTTCAAAGCGCGGTTCACATTGAATCTCTTCAATCGACTCAAAATGGTGTCCCCGGAGTGGTCTTTTGAGTTTAGGGAATAGCCAGAAGTCGCACGGGGCTAAATCAGGTGAATATGGTGATTGTGGTACTATATGGGTCTCATTTTTAGCGGAAGTGTGGGCTGGCGCATTCAGTGTTTTCGGTACCAATCGAGATTTGACGCGTTTGAACCGATCCTTTTGAAATTCCATAAACCCCGGGAATTTTAAATTAAAAATTGGTCTTACTTTTTGGACACAGTAGTATACATTGATATTAATTCGTTTATTATTTTGTTGCATTTTCTTTTATTAGAAGGCTGCAGTAAAAAATAGTTTATTTTTGTAAACGAAAATTGTTATGGATCCCTTTGTTAAGAAAATACACCAAGGAAATAATTGCTATTAGAAGAATTTGCTTCATATAGGTTTGGTTTATTGTGATGAATGTAACTTGACTTATGACAGGAAATGTTCCAAATTAGAACGTATTTTCTGAATTCCACTGGGGAGTTTTAACTATCGGGAGCTATAAATGAAATTTTGCCTTTTCAACGTGCAAACTGTCTTCGTTAACCTTCGTTAACCAAAATTCAAAATCAGCAAATTTTTACACTAAATACCTCAAAGATATATATACTTATAAACATTCTCCAACTTAGTTTTTAGTTGTGCTTTTAAAATTCTGGGTCCCTCTTGAAAAATTAACAGAGGCTATAAAATGAGATAATAGTATCCAGCGATGGACATCTGGCCAGAATTTTTTTTTCCCTGGAAAGAATGATAGTAGGAGTTTTCTTGCGAATAAAATCCTATTTATCGCCATCCAGGTTTGGAGCATTTTTGCTGCATTTTACTCTTGATGGTCAAGATTTATTTAATGGCTGAATACAGCCTAGATAGGATTATATCTCAAAGTGTGAGCTTGATTTAGTAGGGGACCTTATGCTTTATTATGCTGTTCTAACCATGCTTGCTCTTACGCATTGACAACAGCGTCCCCTGTGGCGTTCAGGAAAAATGGTTAGTTGACCTACAAACTCTCACCCGGAGAGGTAGCATATTCCTCGCATCCCGCTGAAATCTAAGTATCGGGTTTTGGATTAGAAGTGGGAGCCTTCCACGAATCTAGAATGATCTGTCTTTAAATGTGTTGAATATTGTATATCTGTTATTGTATGTGTGTGATATCTGTGCGTGTGCCAATAAAGCTGCGAGTTGTCCAACCTGTGCCTAAAGTATCTGAAATTAGTTTCACCCGGTTACAATTTGGTTGTCCAACCGACAACACTACAATCTGGCGCCCAATGTGACGCCGCCCATATTTGCACACTACACAAATTAAGGTGGACAATGTATCATACGCTTGGTGATAAATGCTTTCTAGAAAGGAAATAGAAAGAAAATAAGAAAAATAATTATTTGACAAGAGGAAATCGAAAAACTTTGTTATTGAGAGGGAGATGTCAACCTTTAACCCTCGTCATGGATCTTGTCTGCTGAGTGGGATGGTGACAAAAAACTGCAGAATTTTTTTGGGGTCATGAGTCAGTCCTGTGGTTCGAGATGAATGATTTATCTTTCCAAATCAATCATGGAGAAGAAGCGATCTCTAAATAAAAGTTCTAACCAATCATCAGAGACAATGATGACTTAAAAAGGGAAGAACAAAAGTCAAGCAGAGGATCTCCCACATGGAGTCAGAAAATGAAGTATAATTCGTAAAGACAGAAGGATGCAGAAAAAAAATCTATCGGCGACGGTGTGTCGATTGAAAGAGCAAGAGGCCCCTGAATTATTACTGAATGTCCGAGAACTATTTACCCCGTGTACCAAAGCCTAGTTTGGTTTCTCGCTCTTCTGTCATTTTTTTTTTTTTTTGCACACTTCAGGCTAATTAGACCGGGACCTACAGTTTAACGTGGATTCTCAACCACTCACAAACATCCATACCATCGCCAGTATTCGAAACGGAAGTCTGCGGTATCAAAGTCCACAACTCTACCCAGTTGGCCATCAGGCCCCAAAGCTTAGAAATGAAAAAGAAAAAGAAAATAATCGCGAATTTATCAAAAAAACAATAATATTGGTCTGGTGTTTGAATCACACGAAGGGCCTGATGGCCGACTGCCTAGCTCTCTGACGCTTGGTACCACAGATTTCGAGTTCGAATCCCGGTGATGCCATAGATGTTTGCAGTGGGCCGGAATCCACATTAAATCGTTGGTCCTGGTCTCATATGACAGTAAAACGTCACAGAGCCCAGACAAACTTCTCACCCTCCTCATTCTAAACTGTATAGGTTTGGTTTGTCGCTGTACGGTCATCTTGTGCACACTTTGGGCTAAACAGAGGGGGACCTGCAGTTTAACGTGTATTCGAATCACTACAAACATCCATGTCACCGCCAGGATTCGAACCTGAAGCCTGGGATACCAAAGGCCAGAGCGCTAGACAACTGGCCACCAGGCAGCTCCAAACTGTATAGGAGAAATCCAGGTCTAGGCATAGTGGTATGGTGTAGTGGGTTTTTTTCTCTAATGCAACTGGCAAACACTTAGACACTTGGTCTTGGATGCCTTAAGGCAAGCGCTGCACAGACGTTACTCACTTTGCAGTACCTAAGGGGGAGCATGTAACTTGAAGATAAGCCACGGACGCGGAGTAACAATGCCCCCGCAACGCTCTACGATAATATTAGACCGGGACCTATGGTTTAAAGTGGATTCCGAACCACTACAAACATCCATGACACCGCCGGGACTCGAACCCGAAACCTGTGGTATCGAGCGCCAGAGCGCTAGCTACTCTGCCATTCAGGGTCCCATATCGTGTAGTGTAGTAGTAGTAGTAATTTGAAACAGGCAAATACAATTATACATAAATGCCTTTGAAATACAACAAATAAAAAATAATAATTCTTAAATGATACTAGTGTCATTTGCTGTCATCTAATGTCATTTGTTAATTCCTCAGATAATAACACCTGCGGTTGAAAATGGATGAAGAAACGTAACTGGATGTGTGTGTGCTTTTATCTGTTTCAAGGCTGGCCGCACTTGCTATCTCGCTGTTGTTGTCGCTGTAATCAAGCGTTGAACCTTTTCTGCCAGATAAAAATGTGTTTAATTCCTGTTGCAGCATTTCTAAAATAACCACCGACTGCTATATCACAGAATTTGAAGAAATTTTGGCATACTTTACAAGTATTCCTTTTATTTTTACATTTGGCAGCAGTTTTACAAGCTTGCTGCCATATTTGAAATGCATACTTTTTAAAATTAATTTCTTCCAAAATAGTGTTACAAAAAAATAAAAAAAAGCTGATTATAAGACGTTAATATATAAAAAAAAAAGTATATTATACTTTCCCTTCTTGCCAAATTATTGACAATATCAAATATATAATATGTATTTTAGTTATACTTTTAGTCAACTAAATTATGTTGTGAAACAACTACCTCTTCATGTGCACATCTTCATGTTTTCCGTTATGATATTTACATAAATTTATGGTTTAAGGTTAAAATTATGGTTACTCATAAATTTAAGGATAGATTTAAGAGTAATTTAAGTATTCTTTTTCAAACACTATTCTTTATATATACATTAAAGGTTTTCTGTTACTTCATTTAAGGAAGAAAAAGGAAATATTCCTGATTCCATTATTTGGGTTTCTTTACAAAATTATTTGATTAAATAGAAATAATGTAATGTGCAGATTGGGCAACCAGATTGTAACTACGTGTGGTTGAGTTGAGATACTTTAGGCACAGGTTGGAGAACACGCAACTTTATTTACGCACGTACAGACACCACACATTAAAGATAATTAAGACATACCACAGTACCAGACAAACGACAATTAAATACATATATTATTTAACGACATATAATTATACTTTTTGTGGAAGGATTTCACTTCTAAGCTGAAAACCCGATACTCAGCTACGCGCAGGAGGCGCGAAATATATCTCCTCTCAGGTGAGCTAAATATATTTCTATATTTCCGGGATATGCTAAATATATTTCTAATGGAATGAGAGACTATAAACTAAACGTTTCTCTGCTGGAGCGCAATTTGCGCTGTACTTCATCTCGGGCGAGAATCTCGAGGCCTACTGACCATTTCTCCTGAACGTCACGGGAAGGTGATTTTACTTGTGTGTAAGAGGAAGCCGGGTTACATACTTTAATTTTTAAATATTTTTTTAGAAGATTATTTTAATTATAATGCAATCCAGCAAAAAGTCTGATGGTTTTGACTTATTATATTTTGAAATGCATAGTATATATTTTTCTTGTTTATTCAATGAAAACTAATTATTTTTACGTACCAATTAATAATTCATACAAAATAGACTGCTGCATGAACGAAGCACAGCCCGACTCGTGGTTCAGTGAACAGCTGGTGAGCATTATGGCTTAAGTTCCATTCGCTGGCGCCTTTGTTATAGACACTGTTTTAATAAAAAGCCACTCGATGGCATTTGGAATTTTCAGCCTCTTGCCTTACTAGTCAGACTACCTGGTGGATGTTTTCCAGGTTTTCTCTATACGATACGAAAATGCGGGATAATTCCCCTTAAAAGTCGTCCAGATAGGCACTGCCCTCCTTCTTAAGTGACACAGAGACAAGTCTGTCTTCTACCTACGGGTGCTGCATAACAACAGAAGTTGTCCCTCCTTCATAAGAACACGCAGGTTCATGGACTTGGTCTGGATATTGCTGTCGACCAAGTGGGAAAAGAAACAATACAAAACACATTTCGAAATTCATTGCGTTGCTGCATTGAGTGAAGTTCCTCATAGTTTATTAGCCAATTTAAAATGAATACAGTACTTGGATTACTGAAATACATGAAATATAATAACAGCTCAGTGATGTGTTTTTAATGAGAAACTTATAACAAATCATTAAATTTAATACTTAAATTAAATTAATCTTAAATTATTATTCATTTAAAATGATGATTAATGAATTAAATTAACTTAATGAAGAGACAAGAAATTATTTTGTTTTTCTTAGCTTTTCTTTAACAATAAATTCGTTCATTATTATTAAATGAAGTTCTGATAATCAAATATGTTTAGATTATTTTGTAATTGTAAATTTTTTTTTTTTTTTTTTTTTGCTTCGTATTCTATTTTTAAAGATCTTTCATTTAGTTAAAAATCAGTTTATAATTTGTAATTATAAAATGAGTTAATAGCGAAAATTTAAATATACTGAGAATATTTTTAAGATTTTAAAAGCAAAAAAGTAAACTCATGTTTGTGAAAATTGCAACACCATGAAGGACTTACGCGAGTGAGCTGAAATTTTCAGGAAATGCAAATTAGCGCATGATATGCAAATGATTAGAATTTCAAATCCGTAGCGCATGTGTATGCTGAGCAGTGCCCTCTGAACGGCGGATGGATCGAATAAATAGACGGCTGTAGCGAGGCGTGTATGGTTATCGGTGGTTATCTGCTAGTGGTAAACGTTAGCTCAATCGTTACTTATGCCTCTTCGACGAAAGAGAGCGAGATTTGAACAACTTACAGAGTTTGAACGGGGGAGAATCATCGGCCTTCGTGAAGTTGGATTGTCTTATCGTGCAGTAGCCGCTCGTGTGCAGCGTAACAGCAGCACAGTGATGCGTCTTTGGAAGCAGTGGACGGACGAGTGTCGGACAACTCGGAAATCCGGGAGTGGACCCCGAAATGTGACGTCAGCTCGCGATGATAGACACCTGGTCCGCATGGCGCTGACGGACCGTACAGCTTCCTCTAGACAATTAGCATCACAGTGGTCAATAGCTACAGGTGTTTCATTGTGTGCTTCATCAATTCGTAGACGTCTGCTGCAGCGTGGACTGCGCGCAAGGACTCCTTTTATACAGGATCCCTCTCACGCTAAACCATCGCCGCCTGCGGCTACAATGGGCCGCTCAGCATAGAGACTGGCGTGCTGATTGGCAGCATGTCGTGTTTCTGTCGAATCCCACTTTAATTTGTGATACCATGATGGCCGCATTCGTGTCAGACGCTATGCTGGTGAACGCCACCTTCCGGAGTGCATTATCGAACGCCACAGTGGACGAACACCCGGGTTATGGTCTGGGGTGCCATAGCATATCATGGACGATCTCAATTGCTAAGAATTGTGGGCAATCTGAACAGCAATCGGTACATCAGTGAAGTTCTACAACCCCAAGCTGTTCCCTTCCTTCAAAGCTTGCCAGGCGCTGTATTTCAACAGGACAATGCCCGCCCTCATATCGCTAGGACTATTCAATCCTTCTTTTTGCAACGCGGCAGGTACAGCTTCTTCCTTGGCCTGCGTATTCCCCGGATATGTCGCCGATTGAACATGTGTGGGGGATTTCGTTGGTCGGCGTTCGTTGGTCGTGATCCTCGTCCTGTTGCTTCTGCAGACGAACTTTGGGTGCGCATACAAACAATATGGAATGCTCTTCCTCAGGCAGACATTCAAAATTTGTTTGATTCCATGCCACGTCGTGTAGCAGCACCTATTGCGGCGCGTGGTGGCTACACAAAATATTGATTCCGATCTCTTGTTATTGTTTGTTTGCTTTGAACATTTAATCATTTATTTGTACCACCACCACTCAACTGTGTATTAAATTTCATTCAATTATGACGATTCCTTCATGGTGTTGCAATTTTCACAAACATGAGTTTATATAATTTTTAAAATATACTATATTACCTTTGACAAACCCCAAATCAAAATAATTTAAAAATTTCCAAATGTTTGTGTTTCCGATAAAATAATACCTTATAACATTTGTAAATGTTAAAAAATTGAAAACTATATGAATGATTTTTAAATAATTATTTTATAAATTGTACCTTTTTTTCCCCACTGGAAGAATTGTAGTATTTCATTACCAGGAGAGATGAATGTATATTCTTTAACAGTACATAATAACAACCTATCACTCAAATTTGACAGCAGATGAGCCGTGTTGTGGATATTTATATTACATGCAATTAGTGTTTTGTACTAATGAGAACAACCTGTCACTCAAATCTGATAGCAGATATTCACAGTCATGGATAATGAGAACTCATGAAATGAGAGATTATCTGTTCGACAGATTACAGATAGAATATGGACTAAGTCCTGGTCGTTGCATCGCGATTGGTGATAGACCATGGGCTGAGGAAGTGTCAACTCCAATAAGAAGTGAGGGAAGCTGATCCCAATTGACGGAATTTCTTAAAGGGAGGTTTGAGAAAAAGCAGGGAGTTCGACGAGTCGATAAGAAGTATTTTCTTTTTCTCTGGAGTGATTTAACGGGCCAGAGTTTCCGCCTGTTTTCAAAGTGGGCCGTGTAGGTGTGGCCCCTTATGGTTTCGTGTGTCACGTCGTGTGGTAATGAAGGTCTGTTGCAGACCACGTGTTTTAAATTCGTCGTAGACTCGAGAACTCTGAAAATCTCCGTCCTTGGAGTGAAGTGCATTTTCGAATTAAATTTAAGTCTTTAATTTTCATATTCTTTTTTTGTAGCGGCCTGGTGACCAAGTGGCTAGTTCTCTGGCCTTTGGAATCCCAGATTTCAGGTTCGATTCCTGGCGGTGGCATGGATGTTTGTCAGTGGTTCGGAATCCACGTTAAATTGTAGGTTCCGATCTGTTTAACTCAAAGAGTGCACAAGATGACCGTAGAGCGTCAAAAATCGTCATCATCATAATTTTTTGTAAATAATAATTTGTATTAAACCAAAGTTCTGTACATATATATAATGCTTGTAAATAAAAATTAAAGTATTCCTATGAACCTGAAGTTGTCCCACTTCTTGAATCAGTTATATGTCTAATACAGGCCGGGACGTCACAATATTTTAATATCAAACAATTAATATGTTAATCATACAGCTTATAATTAAATCGTTAATTGCCCTTTTGTATTGTATATACTTGACATAACACAATCAATTATATTGCACTAAAATTAAAAAGTCAGAAAATATCTTTCATAAAGCGGAATTTTTTTCTAGGTCATTTTTTCTCCCTAGCGCGCATGCTCATAGAAAACTGCGCATGCGTATCTGTAATAATATTTCGTATGAGCATGCGCTAGGGAGGAAAAAATACCGTATTTTTAAAGTACGGTATGCAAAAACTCTCTAATATTTGAGTAAAGCCGCCTTAAAATAAAGTCATGTACCTAAATTATAACCACAAAGTTTAATAGCGATCAAGTACATAATGAAATTATGATTAAAGAGACATAATAAAATTATGATTAAAGAGATTTTTATTAAAAACCTGCCAAAATTGCATATGATCCTTATTTGGAACTAGGATTAATAAGCTGTCTTTCGAATTATAACTGTTGCTTTTAACTTTAACTTTAACTTATACTGTTGCTTTTCTTCCTATGAATGTTTGTGGACAACATGAAGATCATACCAGTACAACAGCTTATTCGTACCTGATAAAAAAAAGTAAATAAATATCTAATGGTACAATGCTGTTGATAAAAGACTCGTAGGTACTATCACAATTTTTTTCTAGGACAGAGGGAGGTGCAAAAGTAAATCTTTGAGTAAAACCTTCTTAAAATAAAGTCATTATTTATTTATCTTCTTAAAAACGTTTAATAGTGATCAAGTACCTAATGAAATTATGATTAAGGAGATATAATGAAATTATGATTAAGGAGATATAATGAAATTATGATTAAGGAGATATAATGAAATTATGATTAAGGAGATTTTTATTTAAAACCTGCTAAAATTGCATATGTTCCTTATTTGGCACAAGGATTAATAAGCCATCTTACAAATAAGATTAGCAAATCTTTTTATGTCTCTCATGTCATGTTGACGGACATCCAAACCACGCGCAATGCCAAGTATGAATGAACTTTAAATGGTTCAAGGTTTACCACTCGAGTCTTGCCGAATCTCTTCCATGACTTCATAAGTGTTAATGAACACCAATAACCTTCAAACGGTGAAATCAAGACGTGCGATAATAACATTTTTTTTGGTTTTTATAATTAAAAATCTTTTATATTTTTGTGTTTCAACACATTAAATAGTGAAATTTTTGATAAAAAAAAAAATAGAATGATGTCTCTTAAAAATATCTTTCATAGTTCAGATAACGAAAATTGCATGTCACTGTCTTATAGTAATACTATAGAATTTAATTAAATATAAATTTTTATTAATTAAAATTCCAAATCCATCGACACAGGCAGTGACATTTCAGGGTACATTAACCTAGTGAAGAGCCTTGAATATCTACCAGGATTACATGCGGGTGCGTTGAGCTCAAGGGCGTAGGACGCGAAACCGCGACCTTGGGTGTGGGAAGATTTGTGTTCTAAATTGTGATGGCAAAGAAAACAGTATAACAGCCTCTCCACCCTTGTGTAAGGCTGTATCTTTTAATATCTGCTGTCATATTTGCAACTTATTCCAAACTACAACTAGTTAAGTATGGTACAGTATACAGTACAGCAGTTACTGTACAGTACAGTACCTTATACAGCAACCTAAGTAAGGTAGGGTTGAGTATGATACAAATTTTTATAAATATCATCTTGAGCAGGGGTCTCCAAACTACGGCCCATCTCAGATTATGTTGATTGCACTGAAAAATGTAAGATTTACAATGTAAGTATATAAAAAAGATAATTATCAGATGTTTTTTATGTAACAACCCATTAAAAAAATAATATCTGACATACAGTTTCAAATTTTCTTTAAAGTAATTCAATTAGTGATATCGTAAAATGATTTGTTTATTGGTTGTAAAATGGTCGAAATCTTACAACAAAAAAAATACTACAGAAGTAAAAATACTGTGCATGGGTAATTCACATAACAAAATTAGTGCCTCTAAACTAGCTTTTATGTCCTCTAAATCGGGAAAAAGATCTCAGTAAGCATGTAACTGGGTTTCATAGACTAAGCATGCATAACTAATAAAAGAACATGACTAAGCTGAAAGTAAATTTTTCCACTGACATCTGTCAGTAATCATGTCGACTGGAGGAGTTGGAGGAGCTTGCTTTATTGATGGTATTATGGACAAGCATGTATATTTGGGATTTTAAATGATAACTTGAAAAAAAAAGTGCTGACAGATGTCAGTGGAAAAAATTGCAGCTTTAGACCTAAACGTCATCGAAAATTTGTGGTCTCTAGTACTACTATTGGCTACTACTCTAGTTCTACTATTCGCTGAATATTACCATTCTAGTTCCGGAGGATTCAACTTCAAATAAAGGAAATTTATCTTATATATAAAGTATATAAAAATTCAATCATGTGTGTGTGTGTGTGTGTGTGTGTGTGTGTGTGTGTGTGTGTGTGTGTGTGTGTGTGTGTGTGTGTGTGTGTGTGTGTGTGTGTGTGTGTGTGTGTGTGTGTGTGTGTGTGTGTAATGGAATGTTTGACTCCCAACTAAAGTCACTAGAATGATATATATTAAGGATGGGCCGACGTCAAGTTAATCTCTGCCATAGAGAGATTTCATATTTCTTTTGGTATCCATGTCATAATCTTAATAAAATTAGATACGGTAGCTAATATTTATTTAAATTTATCAAAAATCAAATATAATAAAAATATAGGTAATGTGAATAAAAATAAAACAGAAACAAAATTTTATAAAATAAATAATATTTAAAAAAAAAAAATGTTCGGAAAACAAAATATTTAATGATTATAAATTCAGTCGATTTTCCTTGTAATATTTTTTTTAAGTTGTGACGTCTATTCACAGCAATTCTTTAAGATGCCAATTAGTTAATTATGAGTGACTTTTTGACGTGACAAACTTTATAGTTAACATTACCAGAAATGTGTTGTAAAAAAATTGTATATAATTGGATAGCTGCTTTAGTTAAGTTAAAATACTATTTTTCTGGCATCAACTTCCAAATTGAAGGAAAGATTTGTAATGTAATTTGTCTCTTCCTTCATTTCCAGTACTCCTGTTCCACCCGTTGCAGTGTCAAATAGTATTACATCAGAAACTGGAAAACCACCTTGAATAATATCAATTGCAAATGGATTAACAAAAAATGCAAATGAGGATTTAAAACTGTTATATCTCCGTATCTCGTTTTTAAGCTCTTCAACGTTTTGATATTCTTAATTTTATCTTCCTTGAAATTAAAGGAACTTGTTTAAATGTTTTTACTTCATGCAATATTTGTGATAAATTCAATAAAAAATACACTGTCGCATATAAACACAACTCTCTTAGTCACATGCGGCTCTAAGAGACACATTTATCCAGCGTTGACATATATAAGTTAAATTAAGTGTTTTTTTCTAATACAGCTGGTAAATATTTAGATTTGTCTTTTATGCCATAAACAAGGGCTGCACCGACGACTTAGTCACTTAGCACTACCAAGGGGTTGCGTGTAGCTTGAAGATAAACCACGGACGCGTAACATGATCGCGTCTACGATCATGTTAAACCGGGACCTACGGTTTAAAATGGATTACGAATCACTACAAACGTATATGGAACCGCCGGGACTCGAACTCGAAGCCTGTGATTACTGAACGCCAGAGCGCAAGTCACTCGGCCACCAGGCCCCAATTAAATGCTGTTATTGTGTTGTTTCTTTACCCCACTTAGTAGACATTTTGACTAAGACCAGGAACCCGTATGGACTCGTGGTTGAAGGAAAATGGGTCAACTTCTGTTGTGATGGAGCACCCATAGGTAGAAGTCTTATTTGGCCCGTGGCGCTCTACAGTTATTTGAGACCAGGACCTACAGCTTAAAGTGAATTCCAAATCCCCAAAAACATCATCTGGTGAGGTTTTCTCTTATATGACACGCAAATGAGGAGAAGTTCTACATGAAAGTCCTCCCGAAAGGCACTGCCCTTCTTTTCAGCGTCACGGAGCCAAGTCAGATTTCCACCTCTGTCACGACAAAAGCTGCATAACCTTTCCCTCCTTCCATGATACTATACCACTAGGGTATTTGCACTTGGTCTAGATGTGTTTGTTGTTAGACATCTAGACCAAGCCCACGAACCCGTATGGACTCATGGATGGATGGAAAGGAGGCAGCTTCTGTTGTGATGGAGCTCCCGTAGGTAGAAGTCTGACTTGACTCCGTGACATTCTACAGTCGTATGAGACCGAGCTAAAGTGGGTTCCGAACCACTACAAACATATATGGCATCGAGCGCCAGAGCGCTAGACACTCGGCCATTCAGACCAAGTTAAATTGAATTGAATTGGTATTTAAAGTGAATTCTTACTGAAATTTCTTATAAATCTATAGAGGGTTAAAGAATTGTCATCAAAAAATGTATTGCACATATGTATCAAAATTTCATTACAAGTCATTTATAAATATTTATTAAATGTTTTACATTTTTGTGATCCTCATTCACACTAAAATCCTGATTTATTAGGTATTTAATAGTTAAAAAATCAATCTAAATTAGGTATTTTTAACAGACAGATTGCCGACGTGTAAGGAAATAGTCATTTACTAGAATGATCTTCAAAAAAAACTTTATTTACATTTTTTTTTTTTCTAATTTTTATCACTATGCCATAAAAATATTTTAAATTTTTATAAATCTCAATACAAACTAAAATCGAGAGTTATTATTTATTTAATCGTTAAAACCGATCTAAGAAAGAAACGGAATGACACTTTAGAATGATACTTTTGCAATGACTTTCAAAATAAATTTACTCATTATTTAAAGTGCATTTCTTCACGGTTCAGTAAACAAGGAATAATGCAATAGGAAATTACTGTCTTTATTTCTCCAACTCGAAGTTCATATACAAGGCCAGTACATATTCCGTAATAATTGTAATATCCATAATCCATATTATATCCAAATTATATGTGAACGTTATATAGGACATGGATTAGTGACACAAGTTGCACATAGATCATCAAATTTTTCACATTGTTTTTAAGATATAAATTTTTATTTAATTACATAAGTTAGATTAAGATTAGTTTTTATTTTAATTTTTCATATTGTTCTTAAGATATATATTATAAGATTTTAGACGAACATATTTTTTATTGCAAAAAGCAATTGATTTTACATCATTCGCTCACATGCATCATATACTACTGAGTCAAAAAGTAAGACCAGTTTTCCATTTAAATTTCCCTGGCATAGGGTATTTCAATTTTTTTCTTCTTTTTTAGGTAGTTGGCACTGTCCTTGACATCTGTGTGAAATTTCATGTCAAAGTATTCATTAGTGTTTGAGTTATGCTTGGTTTTGTGAGATGCTAAAACTGATTCCGGCGATTTTTGAAATGTCTCTTCAATCGACTCAAAACGGTGTCCCCCGGAGTGGTCTTTTGAGTTTAGGTAATAGCCAGAAGTAGCACGATGCTAAATTAGGTGAATACGGTACTTGTGGAACGATATGGGTTTCATTTTTGGTGAAAGGGTCACGAAGAATCAATGCAGTGTGAGATGGCGCATTCAAATGCAAATTTTGAATGCGGTCTTTTGAGTTTAGGGAATAGCCAGAAGTAGCTTCATAAATTATTATTAAATTTATGAAGTTAAACGTTTTCAATTATTCCAATTTTTGGAGCATATATATTCAAAATATTTTAAAAAAAATAGATTGCCATTAGTTATTTGAAACAGAAGAAATAAACTTATGTGTATTATAATACGCTTATATAATATATCAAAACTACTAGATGTTCATTTGTGCATTTCAAAGAACGTTTTAGGTGTAGTAAGACTTGGTTACTAAACCTGAACTAATTCAAGTCCATTTATGTGTGACATTTTCGTGGTTCAGATGTTCGTATGCATATGCCGATAAATGACATAAAATATTTTTGATAATCATTCGTAAGATATTATATTAATCTCTGTTCCTAATAAAATCCAAAACGTAATTTTGATTTGAAGAGGTTAATTTTTTACTTTTTACTATTAGCATACCCTGGAATTGTTCTAACTTTTTCTTTCTAATGTAGCTGGCAAACACTTAGACAGCTTGGTCATGGAAGCCTGAAGGCAAAGCGCTGCACAGACGTTACTCACTTTGCATTACCAGGGGCGCGTGTAACTTGAAGATAAGCCCACGGACGCGGAGTAATAATGCCCCCCACAACGCTCTACGATCCTATTAGACCGGGACCTACGGTTTTAAGTGGATTCCGAACCACTACAAACATCCATGGCACCGCCGGGCTCGAACTCGAAACCTGTGGTACCGAGAAGCCAGACATTCGGACATTCAGGTCCGAAATTGCTCTTAACTTTAACTTGTAATAATATAAGTAAAAATATTTTTTATTGCAAAAGCACTTGATTTTACAACATGTGCTTTGGTTAAGTTTGTTAAGAGCTTTTGATTATTTAGTTAAATGTTCAAGTGTTCATTTAAATGTTCAAGTTTGTTTTTATGCATCACAAAATGCACGAGATTAGAGCATAAAGATGGAATACAAAACACTAAAACCAAACAAAACAGTAACTCATAACAATAACAATAATTACATCAAAACTGACTGCATAAAAGATTAAAGGAAATTAGTCCCCTGGAAGCCAAATTGCATCAACCCTCTAGTCCGTCAATATAAAGTCTAAACATAATTTTAATTAATTTTATTAAGGTTAGCTTATTTTTAAAAATTGCACTAATTTGGACTTTAATGAACGTATCAATTTTTTATAACATTCTATTGTTGCTACATTCAATTTCAGAGAGTTGCACGTAATTCCTGTTATTAAATTTGTGAAGGCGATTTTTTAAGACGTTTTTAATTATTCGAATTTTGAAGCATAAATAATCAAAATATTTAAAAAATAGACAGTCAGTTATTTGAAATAGAAGAAACGATCTTGTATATTTTAATACGCTTATGTACTTATGTAATATGTCAAAACTACTAGATGTTCATTTGTGCATTTCAAAGAACGTTATAGGTTTAGTAAGACTTATTAAAACTTGATCTAATTTAAGTTCATTTATATTTGACAATTCCGTGGTTCAGATATATAACAGTCCTTTGAGCAATTTATGTAACCAGAACTCTGAGATGGACAAAGATCATTTGCTAAGTTGTTCTCCATTGAATGAAGACAACTTATACAACAGATATTGGAGGGCTAGAGAGGGGATGCAATTGGCATCCAGCGACTAATTTTATTTTATCTTTATGCAGTCACAGTTTCGATGTAATTATTGTGATTATTATGAGTTACTTTGTTTCTTTTTTCTGTTTTTATTCCATGTTTATGCTCAAAACTCATTCATCTGTGATGCATGGGAAGACAATGATGTAAAAACTAAGTATTTTTGCAATAAAAAAAATATGTTTTTGCTTACTGATTCCAAGTTAAAGTTATTACAATTCCAGAGTATGCTAATAGTAAAAAAGTAAATTAAGCTCTTCAAATCAAAATTACGTTTGGACTTCATTAGAGAACAGAGATTAATATCATATTTTACGAATAGCTAGCAAAATATTTTATGCTGTTTCTCTGGATATGTTCACGGACATCTGAACCACAAAAATGTCAAATATAAGTGGACTTAAAGTTCAAGGTTTAGTAATCAAGTCTTACTAAACCTAAAACGTTTTTTGAAATGCACAATTGAACATCTAGTTGGTTTGATACATTACATAAGCGTATTAAAATGTACAACTTGGTTTCTTCTATTTCAAATAATTTGCAATCCATTTTTAAAAAAAAAAATTTTGATTATTTATGCTTCAAAAATTCGAATAATTGAAAACGTATTAAAGACTCGACTTTGCAAATTTAGAAAATGGGAATTACGTGTAACTCTCATAAACTAAATGTAGTAACAACAGAATATTACAAAATTGATACATTCATTAATTTAATTGCAAGTCTAAATTAGTCCCAATTCCCAATTTTTAAAATAAGCTAACCTTAATTAAATAAATTAAGCTCTTCAAGTCAAAATTACGTTTGAATTTTATTAGGAACAGAGATTAATATCATATCTTACGAATGATTAACAAATTATTTTATGTTATTATATGTTTACGAACATCTGAACCACGAAAATTGTCTATTATAAATGAACTTAAATTAGATCAAGGTTTAAGTAATCAAGTCTTACTAAACTTATAACGTCCTTTGAAATGCACAAATGAACATCTAGAAGACTTGGCATATTACATAAGCTTATTAAAATACGCAAAAGTTCGTTTCTTCTATTTCAAATAATTTGCCATCTATTTTTTAAAAAATATATATTTTGATTATTTATGCTTCAAAAATTCGAAACATTAAAAACGTTTTAAAGACTCGATTTCATAAATTTAAAAATGGGAATTACGTGCAACTCTCAGAAACTAAATGTAGTAACAATAGAATGTTACAAAATTGATACCTTCATTAAAGTCCAAATTAGTGCAATTTTAAAATAAGCTAACCTTAATTAAGTAAATTAATCAAAATTATGTTTGGACTTTATTAGGAACAGAGATTAATATCATATCTTAAGAATGATTAACGAAATATTTTGTGTTATTTCTCGGATAAGTTTATGAACATCTGATCCACGAAAATAGCACATGTAAATGTAGTTAAATTAGGTAGATTAAGGTTTAGTAATGAAGTCTTACTAAATCTATAACGTTCTTTGAATGCACAAAATGAACATCTAGTATTCTTGACGTATTACATAAGCGTATTAAAATATACAAGTTCATTTCTTCTATTTGAAATAACTGACAATCTATTTTTTAAAAATATATTTGAATATTTATGCTTATATAAAAATCTTTTGAAGACTAGCCTTCACAAATTTTATAACGGAAATTACGTACAACTCTCAGAAACTAAATGTAACATCAATAGAATGTTACAAAATGAGATACGTTCATTAATTTAATCACCAAGTCCAACTTAGTGCAATTTTAAAATAAGCTATCCTTAATTAAATAAATTAATTGAAATTATGTTTGGACATTATTAGGAACAGAGACTAATATATCTTACGAATGGTTAACAAAATGTCATTTATCGGGTTAAACACTTATGTTATTTCTCGGATATGCTTACTAACATTTGAACCATGAAAATGTAAAATATAAATGGACTTAAACTAGTTCAAGGTTTAGCAATCAAGTCTTACTAAACCTGTAACGTTCTTTGAAATGCACAAATGAACATCTAGTAGTTTTTGATATATTGCATAAACGTATTAAAATACACACAAGTTAATTACCATTAATTTAATTACATGTCCAAATTAGTATAATTTTAAAATAAAGTAACTTTTAATTAAATACTTTAAAGATCATCAAATCTAAATTATATTAGGAACAAGGATTAATATTATATCTTAGAAATGGAATAACAAATATAATTTTTCGGGATATGTTGAAGAAATTGCGAAGCCACCAGAACGCCAGATATAAATGAACTTAAACTAGATCAAGGTTTGAATGCTCAAGTCTTACTAAATCCTTTATATTCTTTTGAAATACTTGAAGAACTTCTGCGATACCTACGCAACTCTGGTAACAAGTGTCATATCTCAAAAATCCAGGAATCGAAAAGTCCCTTTTTGAGGCCCTGGAACTCGCTCGAATTTCTGCAACATGAGGGTTGTCCAACAGTTACCCCTTAAGGCCAGATCATTACCCTTTGCATCCCTGGACTGTTGCTGCAACAAATCCCTTGAACAACAATTGGGTTGAAGGATAAAAGGGTTCACCACCTGCCACCAGATGTCGCAACTTGACCTTTAGCCAACCCTAAGGTACGATGACACCACATTGCTCAATGAAATATATAAAAAAGATAAATAAATATAAAAGCAATTGTGGAAAACGCCAATACTACGTTGAGAAAATAAAAAAGAGTTGATTAAAAACGAAACGTGGTTACGATATTTCCTCACACTTTTCAATGCTGCGGGCTTCACTGTGAGGTGTGTTTTTCTTGTAAGTAGGTCAAGGGAGAATTGGAGTCAAAGTCCTGATGGAGGTTGTAATCGTCCACCAAGGAGGAAGGAAGGAGGTAGATCTTCCCAACACTTTTTTCGATTTTCGACCCTTCGGGTCCAGTTTGAGAAAATTCTTCCATTTTTTTAAATTTTTTTTTTCACCTGCCTTGATTTCGTAACGGTCCCAAGTAATAGACACGATCCATCTGCTTGGCAAATACCGATGGTTGTGTAAAAGGGTGGTGACTGTCTTATAAAACAGTTGATGGGGGATAAAAAGGAGGATGTAGCAAGGGGTCTGGAAAAGGATAAAGTGGTTAAAAAAGATAAAAAAAAGAGTTCTGGGGCTTAGGTAATCGGCTGTGTTTTTATGGGAAGCAGGTAATGGGATGTTCTACTTTGAGCAAAGGATTTTTTCGGGTAAGGGGCAAGTTAAGGTGAAAGAAGCCATCAATCTATGTCTTTACAGGAGATCGGTATGCGCTTAATAAGATACCGTTTAAATTATATAGGTTTTTTTCTTCTTCTGGTTTCGACATGTTAGTGAAGCAAGATAATTTTTACAAAAGCACTTACAAAATATGTTTAAATGCTTAACTCTTATATGCTTTTTATAGTGTTTCTTAAATATTATCAATAAATTAATAATTTTATTAAACTCTTCTAAATACTAATTTTACAAATTAATACTTAAAATTGTTTATTTTTAAAAGTTTCTAAATACATTTGCTTAAGTTAACAAAATAATACATAAATAATCTAATTGTATTTTTAAAGCATCTAGTATATTTGCTTAAGTTAACAAAAATAATGCATAAATAATATAATACATTTTCTTAAAGCATCTAATACATTTGCTTTTAACAAAAAATAATACATAAATAATCCAATACATTTTCTTAAAGTTTCTAATACATATTTTCGATCATTTCTTTGGCAATATGAAGATAATAAATTAATTTTACACTAATTTTGTATAAATTGGAATATAATTTTTATTTTTTTTATTTTCATTCTTCATTGATAGTTAAAATATATCCCAGATAAATAGCAAGTTTGGATGGTACTCAATTTATAAGTTTTCATATTTGTATCTTTTGAATTTGAAACAATTAACTTCAACCTAACATACCCAAAATTATAACACCATTTCTTTTGTCTGTATTTTTCTTATATGTTTCAAACAAAGATATACAGACTTAACAATACACACGGAAAAAGTCAAAATTATCAACTGTACATTTGCTTTATTTAAAATATTAATCTAACGAAAACTAAATAATATAATATAATAAACAATAAATAACGAACTTTAAGTTTAGGTTTGATAATTAATTTGATTTCTGGAGTAATTAAACGTGTCTACAATCGATTTTTTTAATATCCATACTTGTTTATATTTGTTCACAAATATACATTTTACAAAATAGTTTTACCAATTTAAATGCAACAATAAGTTTAAAATGAAATTTTTGCAATACCACAAAAATACATAATACCTTTGATGATAATAATATATTGACAGCCATTACAATTAAAATTGTGTTAAGAATAAAAGGTAAAAAGTAATAATAACGTAGATATTGACCCCCTGCATTCAATTTAAAGCGTTATTAATACGTTATATTAGCAATACCAATATTCTCTTAGCGTGCAATAATTTGCAATGCATTAAATAAAATACTTTTTTTATTTTTTAAAAGCATTATTAGCTCTATCCTTCTTCTTTAATAAGCCTTGGTACCACAAGCTTCAAAGCTTCTTCAAGCTTCAGATTCAAACCCTGGCGATGGCCTGGATGTTTGTTAATGGTTCGGAATCCACGTTAAACTGTGGGTCCCAGTCTAATTAGCCCAAAGTGTGCACAAAATGACCGTAGAGCGACAAACGAAACCAATCTTCTTTATTGGCGCAGCAATAAAGAAGACTATAATGACCACCCCATGGTGGGTCAAAGCATCCAGCTTACTGGTAGACTTTTGAGACAGGAGATGTTTTCTTTTTAAAGGAAGAGGTGTCATTTCTACGCTCTACAAATGTATTAGGCTGGGACCTACGGTTTAAAATGGAACCTCTACAAACACATTGGGCACCTCCGGGATTATTATCTCTGTCTAAGTACAGTACAACCTCTTTAAGTCGAGCCTCGAAACCGAAAACCTTCACAACTCGAAAATATTTTTTTTGTTCCCTTCCCTTCAAGCCCCAAAACCTCCATTACTTGAAATTTCAATCCTCTATAAGTCGAAATAATGAGTCAATCCCCACCAGCCATTTTGGTATATTTTTCCGTCTCTAAACTCGAAAAAAAAAATTGGACCTCTGTATCTGGAACATTAGCAATGTTTGATTTTACAATCTTTTTTACAACCTTTACAACTCGATCATTTTAAACTAATTACCTCTATAGTTACCGACTTTAAGGTTTTGCCGCCAATGCACGTCATTGTTTCTTAGAAAACAATGTATGAGTATACAGTAAATAGAACAACCAATTCTATGAAATAGCAACTCGGAAGAAAAAAAGAATTTTCTGCTCTTTATAGCTTAGATAATGCTATAGATAGGAACGATCGAATTGTCTAAAGCAAAAAAATTAATAATAAATAATAATAACTGACTTTTTAATACATAATATTTTTAATTTTAAGGTTGTTTCGAAATTATTTTGATTTTTTATTGTAGTACATAATATAACTTTTAAGTTGCAAATAAACATGTTTATTACGTCTGTAAATTGAATTTTTATTTATTTTACCTCTCTAACTCAAAATAAGTTAGGAAGAATCTAAACCTCTACAAGTCGAATATTTTCTTACAAAATCCGAGTAAGTCGAAATCCTCCATAAGTCGAAAACTCTATAATTCGAATTATTTGGCGCCTCCCTTGAAGTTCGACTTACAGATGTTCTACTGTATTTATATTTTAATAAACTAGAATCTCAATTTTGAACCTGGTAGCCGAATGACTAGCGCTATGTCGCGCGCTACTACAGATTTCGGGTTCTGGTGCCGGCGGTGACATGGATGTTTGTAGTGGTTCGGAATCCACGTGAATAATTTTCATTCATTTTTTAAGTTCATCTGGCGCCATCTATTGGTAGATATATGCAACTTAAATCTAAAAAAAACTAAAATTAATGAATTAAATTTAATTACTGAATTAATATTTGAAAAGACTGTATTAACATCAAGTGTCATCCAGTGCAAGTTAAAAAAATGTTCTTGAACTTGAGTGGATGAATAAAAAGTATTCTTATGAACGATTGAAAATTTGAACAAGATATATATAGGGAGAGTGTGAGCTAATAGAAGGAATTGAATAAACTAAAACCAGATTACTTTAATTTTCATTAAAATTGGAATATATTTTAATGAAATACATTGATACACACATGAAAAACACATTTATACACACATAAAAAACACATGTATCTTACCTTAGCTAAACTAGCTTCTCTTTCAATTTTTATTCTCCTTTAATACCATGATTTTTCATTACCCAATAATATTTTTTTTTCTACAGCAATAAAAATTATTCATCAGTTTTCTCAAATTTCTTAATGAACACTTATTTTCCCAACATCAAAAATACGTCATGAGATTTTACATACAAGAATATCGATGTCATACAAGAATGTCGATTTTTTCTTAATATTTTCAGAACTTCCAATTTACAAGGTCGTTGCTTTAATTACGTAATATTAAATTTAAATCATAACGTACACTGCATTCTTATAAGTTAAGAATGCAGTGTTAATTTAATAATTAATACTATTAGTTAATTAATTAATTTTAATAATTAATAATTTAAATATTATTTTTTTTGTTTTACGTTGATTTAATTGTTGAACAATAACAAAATAATTAATTATTTACATGGCATATTATTATAACCTGATCCGTGTATAAGATGAGTATGCGTTTGTTCTTCAAATGATTTATACATCATTCGTATATAAACTGAAACGAAACAAACAATTCAGCAACGTTCATTATGTGCGATATTCTATAATTATTTCTGGTGTACGTTTTGGTAATTTTTCTATTAGCGGGCACAAAATTCGCCATCAGATTTTTCACTTTGCGACGATGCAACATACCGGCAATTTCGAAATCGGCAAACCGGCAATTTCGAAAATAAATCATTTTCATAAAATGAATGACATTTCGCACAAGATTGGTTTCTAAATGAACTTAAAAATACAAGGAATTTAAAACAGTTTTTTTATTTTGAGAATTTTGACGATTTATTGCTTATATAATTATTTGTGTACGTTTTGGTATTTTTCTATTAGTCAGGCACACATTTCGCCAATATCAGATTTTTCGTTTTGGCGACGATGCAGCAAACAACAATTTAAACAATTTTTATAATAAAAAGCTCATTTTCATAAAGCAAATAACTCATGTCGCCCAAGGTTAGTTTTTAAATAAACTTAAAAAATATATGGAATCTTAAAAAATTCTATATTTAGCGATTTTGGCGTTTTACCACTTATATAATTATTTGTGTACTTTAATTTCGATTATTTTCGATTATTTATTATTTGTGTATTTGTGTTTTGGTACTTTTCTAAGAGGCGGACACACATTTCGCCAACATGAGATTTTTCGTTTTGGCGACGATGTAGCTTACCAATAAATATAAACAATTTCGCCAATAACAATTTCGAAAATAAAGCAACTCATTTTCATAAAACGAATAAATCATTTCGCACAAAATTAGTTTTTAAATAAACATAAAAAATTTAAAGAATTTAAAAAAAAAGTCTTTTATTTAGCAATTTTTGGCATTTATCATTTATATAATTATTTGTGTGTGTTTTGGTACTTTTCTGTTAGCTGGGCACAAAATTCGCCAACATCAGATTCTTCGTTTTGGCGACGATGCAAAAACCAGCAATATAAACAATTTTTTTAAATAAAACAATTTTTTTATAAAGCAAATAACACCTTTCGCTCAAAATTAGTTTTTAAAAAACTTAAAAAACATAAGAATTTTTTAAAATTATTTATTTAGTGATTTATCACTTATATAATTATTTGTGTACTTTTTAGTACTTTTCTATTAGCTAGGTACATATTTCGCCAACATCAGATTTTTCGTTTTGGCGACGATGAAATATAAATAATTTCGAAAATAAAACAACTCATTTTCAAAAAGCGAATAACTTATTTCCCTCAAGATTAGTTATTAAATAAAAAAAAATATAAAGAACTTTAAAAATTTTTATCTAATTTTGGCATTTGTCATTAGCCGGGTACTTTTGGTACTTTTTTATTAGACGGGCATAAAATTCGCAAACATCAAATTGTTCGCTTTGGCGATGATATAACAAATCGGCAATATGAACAATTTTGAAAATATAACAACTCATTTTTATAAAGCAAATAACTCGTTTCGCATAAGATTAGTTTTTAAATAAACTTAAAAAAATATAATGAATTTTAAAAAGTTCGTTATTTAGAGATTTTGGCGATTTATCAGTTATATAATTATTTGTGTATGTATTGGTGATTTTCTATTACAATCGATTGGCACAAATTTGGCCAATATATAAAATTTTTTGTTTTGGTGACGATGTAACAAACCAACAATATAAACAATTTTTAAAATAAAACAAATCAAGTTTCATAAAACGAATAACCTCCTTTCGCAAAAAGATTAATTTTTAAATAAATAAGCTTAAAAATATATCGAATTTAAAAACTTCTTTGTTTAGAAATATTTGGCGATTTATCACTTACATAATTATTTGTGTTTTTTTTTGGTGTTTTTCTATTACAATAGATGGGCACAAATTTCGCCAATATAATATTTTTTGTTTTGGCGATGATGTACAATTTCGAAAATAAAACAACTTGTTTTCATAAAATTAACCGTAATAAAGAACCGTTTTCGCACAAAATTAGTTTTTAAATAAACTTAAAAAATATAATGAATTTAAAAAGTTCTTTTAGCACTTAATAATTTGCGTACGTTTTGGTACATTTCTATCAGCCGGGCACACATTTCGCCAATATCAATTTTTTCGTTTAGGCGACGTTTCAACGAACCAATAAATATGAACAATTTCGAAAATAAAAGAACTCATTTTACATAAAACGAATAACCCATTTCGCACAAGCTTAGTTTTTAAATAAACTTAAAAACATAAGGATTTTTTTTTAAATCCTTTAATTACCAATTTTGGCGATTTATCACTTAACACCGACTAACGAAAAGTACCTACTTTTTTTCTCAAGATTAGCGGATCCGTATATAAGACGATCTCCTCACTTTAGTTTTTAAAAAGTTCTAAAAATTCTCGGAAATATACGATATTTATTTTATGAAAAATTTTATATGTATTTGAACTAAAACTGAGCCACATTCTATCTTTACTTTTTTTATTCTAATCCATATTTTTCTTGCTTTAACCGAATTGTAATAATATTCACTTAAAGTTGTTTTTAAAATGTTAGAACATATTTTTAATGTGCAATAGTATCAACATTACTTCATAAGAGCATAATTAAACGACAGCTGATATTTCTAAGAGTGTAAAGTAAACAATCTCCTGTATTATGCGGGAGATTAAATACATGTTTGTCTTTTTTTCAGCTACTGAATACGTTCTTGTTTATTTAAGCTTTAGAAGATTTTCCTTGTACGTTTTTTGACATTGTCGTGTTAATATTTTTATTTATCTGTTTTCACGAATAAAAAAAAAAAGAAAAATTATTCACCTAAAATTATTTTTAAAGGGTTAAATTACTGTTACCTTTTAAAATTTTAAAAATTGTAAACAATATAGAACTAACACAGGTTTGGTGAAAAAAGCTCTATATAAAGAATTATTTTTCTTAAAATTATATTACTTCGAAAATAACTACGGAAAAAAATTAAATGTTATATTTTTTTGTTTGTTTATGTTTGCTAATATTTAAATGGAAAGTAATATTTTTAATTAAATAAAATATTTAATTAAAAATATTACTTTCCATTTAAATATTGGGAAAAAAACTTTAAACTTGGGAAAAATTTCTTTAATATTAAAAAGGAAAATACTAAATATATTTATATTTTTAATAAAAAAAATATGTAAGATAGATTCAGAATTTTTTTTTTCAATAGGTAAGTTATAGTAGGTTTAATAACGTAAGATTAATTTATTTTTATAAAAGAAAACATATTGTTTTGATATTAATTTTGAGTGTTCATTTAGAGTTCATTTCATTTTTTTTTTTTTTTTTAGATGATGATTAGTTTTAAAGTTTACTTTTCAATATATTTTTTACTATTTGTTAAAAAGATATCTTACTTAAATACTTTTTACAGATTTTTCATAAAAGTAAAACCAGATTTTCATAAAAAGTAAAACCAGAGAAAATATAAGTAAACCTTTGATCTAACAGAACAGCTAACATTAAATATTGCGAAAGTATGTTTCCTATTAGAAGACCAGATCTTTTATCAACAGCATGTTAGTCTGGATATAGAAGGCCTATCTATGTAATTTATTTTTCTCCTCTATTCTGTATCTTCGAAAACATGTTCTATTTTAAAAGTACTCTAAATAAAAGGTTTTGTTAGACAACTTATTATTGAGTTGTATTAAAAGTCGCAAGCGTAATTTTATCAACTAATATGTATCAAGAAACATTTTTAAGCATGAAGAAATATTGAAAAATCGATAAATAAAAACAATTTGTTTAATCACTTTTTCCCTTGGCCACAAAAAACACATACTTAAACACGTATATCATTACGCATATGCAGCAGTTTTGGTTCAAAGGGGTGGTAACATACATTTATTTGTAAAGGAATGTACGGTCGGAAGTGATGCGTTGAGGCCCGAACACTTTCAAACAGATTTCTCGCTACAACCAGGCACGATTCGCCAATTGATATCCGTCACGTGACGAGTTTCAAGTGCTCTGACTTTCAACCGTATACGCACATCCTTAATCTGTGCTTGTAACTGAGTTTTCATTTACGAGACATCAGTAGATTCAGTTGAGGACTTCGTTTGATTTGGTTTGTCACTCTACTATCATTTTGGGCACACTTCGAAACACATACTTACAACTGCAACAGCGTACAGCTGCATTCGTCAATAATTTCCGTTTTTCACATGCTACTTATATTATAGGTTTGGTTTGTCGCCCTACGGGCCTTTTGTGCACATTTTAGATTAATTAGACATGGACATGCAGTTTAAAGTGGATTCCAAACCACTCACAAACATTTATGACACCACCAGGATTCGAACTTGATCCCTGTCGTACCAAAGGTTAGAGCGCTAGCCAATTGATCATCAGGACTTCATCAGGATCATTGACTTAGTTGCTCCACTATCCATTGAGACTGCGCCAAATGCCAGACAACTTTGGAACCGTTCGCCAATCACTCCTTCGATGCTACCAAGCATATATTACAGTTGGTACTTGCAATTTTGAGCATTTATTGTAAAGATTGAATCAAAGAAGCATTTTGCAGTGATGTTGTGAATAAACGATGTTTTTCTTTTCATGTCTCATTTTATGTGTTAAAAAATATATAGCCATTGATATATATATATATCAGTGGCTCAGTGGCAACTTGGGCAACTAGCGATTATTACAGCGGAGGTTCCATTCATTGGCGGCTTTGTTGTAGACATTGTTTCAAAACACGAGGAGATTCAATGGGGTGTGGGATGCTCAGCATCTTGTCTCGTTAGTCGGACTACCTGATGGGAGTTTTCCGAGTTTTCTTCCCTACTGTACACAAATGCTTGGTAGTTCCGCTCAAACGTCTTCCCGGATGGCACAGCCCTTCCCTCCAGGGACATACAACTAAGTCAGACTTCTACCTACAAGTACTCCACCACAACAGAAGCTGCCCCCCTTTCCGTCCTTCCATATTAGGTAGAGTTTCCCTGTTTCCACTTATACGATAACCAAATGAGAACCAGTTACTCCTGCAGGTCTTTCTAGAACGCACCAATCTCTCTTCCGTCTTTAGACAGGTAGTTTGTTCGTGTTATTAAGTGGAATCTATAATATATATATAAAATAGACACTTATATATAAAAAGATCATTTGAAAAGGGGGCACGTATAAACAGACCACAGTATTCGACCATCACAAGGGTAAAAAAAACTTATAATAGCTTAATGAGCAATCTGTAAAAAAATTGCGGATGTCAGCACATATCCTGGATACTTATGAGTAGTCCTCGAAAACCGGATGCATAGTTATTTATCTATGTCACATCTCTACCAAACAAACATCTGCCAATTATAAAAAATATGCGCATTCAAAATTTATTATTCAATACGATTACGTAAGGCAATTGTACGTTTGGCATGGTAGTAGAGTAATATTACGCAAAAATGGAAATTTTAAATATATATAAATATATATAGAGAGAGAGAGATCGAGTTCATGGATGAAATTTTCATATTTAAATTTAAATTTTTATATTTAAAGGAATTAACCAGGGAGAGACCTATTACTTCATTTCAATTTTATATTGGTTATTCATGTATTTAAGGTAATTATTTTTAAGACATTGTAAACTCATTTTATTTTAACAAGTCTATTTATACACACAAAGAGAATATTCTGATAACGTACTGAGAGCTTATCTTCCAATCTAGCTAGGGAGGGGAAGGGTGTGGCTAACCCCAACTCGCGAGTAAATAAAACACACTGGCTAACATACTAAATATTAATATCAAATGTGCTGGTGGTATATGTTGCAGTCTGTTGTTTCTTATTCCACTTTACCATTACCAACATGTAGACCAAGTCCATGAACCCAGATATTCTCATGGAAGGAGGGAAGGGGGAGCATCTTTTGTTGTGAGTGAGCACCCGTAGGTAGAAATCTGACTTCTGCTCCGTGACGCTGAAGAAGGGGGAAAATGAATTCAGGGAGGACTTTTAAAGAGAATTACTCGAATTTGCGTATTGTATGGGAGAAATCCTGGAAAACTCTCACCAGGTTGTCCGACGAACGAGGCAAGAGGCTGGCTGACCAAAATAGTATCTACAACAAAGCCGTCAGCGGGTTGAACCTCAGCCATAATGTTGTCACTGTGCCACGAGTTAGGCAGCAAGTAAAAATAAATAAATCTTGAAGTCTTCTTGATATATATACATGCGAGCCCTTCTTGCTTTCATAAACAAGAAGGCCCATGCTAATTTTAGAATTGTATGCTAGCTTCTTACATCCAAGCTATCTGGTGAGAGTTTTGGGCCTTATTCTATACGGCACACAAATGTTGTACAATCACCCCAAAAGTCCTTTGTGACGGCATAATTTCCCCCTCCTGTCAAGGGACGGTTTGTAACAAACATGGTGAACATAAAATTTCAGAAGTATAAAAAAACCTGCTTATAGTTATCCACGCCTGAAAAAAGTTACTGGCATAAAGCCCAATTTACCACTAACATTCATTGGAGCTTGAGTAATAGAATTACCCTTTGATTAAACAATAGGAGACATTTTTTTCAAATGCAGCTGGTAAATACTTAGACATTGATCTTTTATGCCATAAGCAAGGACTGCCCAGACGTTAGTAACTTAGCACTACCCAGGGAGGGCGTGTACCTTGAAAGATTAGCTACGGACGCAAGCAACAAGACCTCCGCAACGATCTACGATCCTATTAGACCGGGACGTACTGTTTAAAGGGGAGATTCGAACCCTGTAGTACCGTGCACCATAGCGCAAGACACTCAGCCATCAGGCCCCCAATTAAATGTTGTTATTGTGTTGTTTCTTATCGCAACTTGGTAGACATTTAGAGCAAGCCCACGAACCGTATGGACTCATGGTTGAAGGGTAAGGGGGCAGCTTCTGTTGTGAAGGAGCACCCGCAAGGTAGAAGTCTGACTTGGCTCCGTGGCGCTCTACAGTCATATGAGACCGGGACCGGAAATTACTTTATTATAATTTAAAGCTGAACGCCAGCGCACTGGGTAAATACTGAGAGCCAACGAACTAGCCACTCGGCCATCAGGTCCCTTGGAGACATTTGAGGAAATATTCTAATTAGTAAACATTTTGCATTCATTTTCTAAGAATTATTTGGGAAAAGCCCCATTTGATCAAAAATATTTTAAATTCTACTGATAAAAACCCCATTACACAATAAATTCTGCTGATAATTAATAGTTCTAAAAATAAATCGTTCTTGAATATTATAATGTTATGAATATAATAGTTATCTCAATATTTGTCATTCAGAAAAAGAAAGAAAATAATCATTCGTCGGTTTTTCCGTCTGTTTTGATGGATATCCCCATTGCAACAAATTCCGCTGCAATTTCCGTTCCACATCACTTTTTATCCTCTCCAGCAACGCCAAGTCACTACAATAGCGATAAGGAATAAGAGTTCCTCGTTAACTTAATAACGCATACGCAGATAGGAGCACGAAAAAAATGCATGTGTTTATTTCCATTTTGGTGCTTACTTTTGATTTTAAGGGATAGCGGATAATGTAAACAGCTTGCATAAGCACGTGCTTACAAAATATTACATTCAAGAATCTAGGGTAATGAATGAATAAAATACAATTTTGCAATGCCGTGATAAAATATAATGCCAATGAAACATCGTCTCTGACAAATGATTTTTTCTCATATCTGGTATAAAAGATGGCGAAAAATATCATGAAAAGAATGTTGTATCTGTGAAGGAAAATGAATTAGAAGGAAGATCATAACGGATAATGAATCATAGGGAAAGTCATAACTTATGTGGAGGAACCAGATAACCATAGACAAAAAAAAAAAGATGAATTAGAGAAAAAAAAATCTTAAGTATCCCAGAAAATTCTGCTGGCTGATAAGAGAAAGTATGAGTTAAAATATTAAAGATACAATTGTAACTTATGCAAAAAAATGGCTTACAGTAGAGGGTAAAAAGTAAATAAGAGGTTAAGGCGACTTTTAAGGAAGATTTAAACTGTCACAATAATTCTGCTAACTGATATGCCAGAATATTAGACAGACAATTGTAACTTATGCTTAAAAACAGGGGGAAAACGTAAAAAGAGATAAAGTGATTCTCTTTCAGATGTACTGTAGAAGCTAAAACCCTTTGCAATGACACGAAATGGCATTTCCATACCACCACACCCCCTACACGAAAGATACAAATTCAACATAACTCTGCTAACTGATATGACAAAAGGTGAAATATAATAGTGAAGAGGCAACTGTAAATTATGCAAAAACACTGGTTTACAACAAAGAGGAAAAAGCAACAGGCAAGGCGATTCTCTTTCAAATGTACTCTATAAGCTAAAACCATTTGCCTTTGCTTACACGGAAGATCCAAACTATCACAATAATTCTGCTAACTGATGCAACATATAGAATAGAATATTAGAGAGACAATTGTAACTTATGCAAATAAGCTGGTTTACAGGAAAGAAAAATCTAACAGAGCAAAATCAAACTAAAGGTAAGGTGATTATTTTTCAAATGTACTCTAGAAGCTAAAACCCTTTGCCTTTGCTTACATGGAAGATTCAAATTGTCATAATTAATCTGTTAACTCGTGTGACAAAATGTGGAATAGAATATTAGAGAGACAATAGTAAGTAATGGAAAAATACTTGTTTGCATCAAAAAAAAAAGCTAATAGAGAAAAAAACAAACAAGAGGTAAGGTGATTCTCTCTCAGATGTACTCTATAAACTAAAAAAAACTTTGCCTTTGCTTACACGGAAGATCAAAATTGTTACCATAATTCTGCTAACTGGTATGAAAAAATGTGAAATAGAATATTAGAGAGAATTGTGACTTATGCAAAAAATAACTGGTTTACAACAAAGAGAAGAAAAAAAAAACAAGAGGTAAGGCGGTTCTCTCACAAATGCCCTCTATAAATAAAAGTTAGCTTTTGCTTACATGGAAGGTCAAATTGTCTCAATAATTCTGCTAACTGACATGGCAAAATGTGAAATAGAATAATAGAGAGACATTTGCAACTTATGCAAAAAAAAACTGGTTTATAACAAAGAGAAAATAAGCAAACAAGATATAAGGCGATTCTTTCTCAGGTACTCTTTAAACTAAAAAACTTTGCCTTTGCTTACACGGAAGTTCAAAATTGTTACCATAATTCTTCTAACTGGTGTGACAAGAAATATTAAAGAGATAATTAAAACTGATTTAAAAGAAAAACTACTTATTGTAAATAAAAATAATCAGTTAACCGCTGAAAAAAGGTAAACTTTTGATAAGAGTATTCTCTCTCGAACGTAAGCTAAAACCCTTAGTCTCTTTTTTACAGGGAAAAACTCCGCTAAACTAATTAACTGATACTACAAAATGTGAATTTAATATTAGAGAGACATTTGTAACTGACATAAAAAACTGCAACTGCAAAAGAAAATTATCAGCTGACAGCAAGAGAAAAAGTATACAAGATGTAAAGGGATTCTCTCAGAGAGTTTTTCTATACGCTAAAACTATCATCTTTGGTAGAGGGGGCAGATCATAACTCTCACAAAGACCTACTAAATATAAAGAGAACATGTGAGATGAAACATTACGAAAAAATTTATAAATGCTGCAAATAATACTGCTAATTGCAAAAAAAAAATAATAATAAAATAAAATAAAAAAATAGCTAACCACAGGAAAAAAAAATCAGGAGGTAGGAGGATTCTTTACGTAAGAGAATTTTATTCCCTCGATAGTTCAATGTATTTTAAAATGTTTTTGTCTTTATTTAGAAAGAAGTTCTTAAAAAATGTCTGCTAACTGAAAAAGGGAAAATATGAATATGATATTAAAGGTACAATAATATACAAAAATACCTGAATTTGTTCCTGCTATTAGTAAAGATAAGCTAAACGAGAGAAAAAAACTGCATTAGAGGAAAAATGTCCACAATACACAAAAATCAATCATACCAAACCACTCAACAAAATAAAGTGGATTATTAGGGAAACAGTTCTAACTAGATTTAAAAACCTTAATTGTCCAAAAAAATTACATTAAGTTGAAGACTGATATGTTTGTCTGATTCCCAAGCCACAATTCAGGCTATTAGTACAATTAAGGCACCCTCATCAGAGGAAATCTCCCAGTGTCTACATCATTTGAGGGAACTGACTTTAAAAATGAAACGGGTGGTACTTCAATGGATACCTGGACATTGTGGCATTTTTGGTAACGAGCAGGCCGATTGTCCTAACAAAAAGAGGCTCAAAACTTCTTCAAATGAGATCTTCTGTATTGTCACTCCATTCTATAAAATTATATATCAAACAGATAATGACTAAAGGCCACAAGTTACAAACTCAAGATAAGATTAAGTCGAAGCGTTGGAGAGAAGATCTTTTAACAATACCCAGCAATCCGCAACGGCATACTGTCGCCCAGTTCTGACTTCTGACTGGCCACTGAACAGAAACGCCATCCTTAAAATCCAACCCTGGCTGCCCCCTATTTAGCTGCCCGTGAACAGAAACCACCTCCAATTATGTGCGGTATTGATGGCGATTCGATTTCGGCGCTTTACTGGCGTACGAGAGAACTCTTAAAGCAATGACTTCGGTCATCTTTGTATTTTTGGATGTTTATTCTTATGCATTTGTTTTTTTGCCTAGTTGTATTTGCCTTACTACTGAAAATAAAAAACAAGTTGAAGACAAAAGTGAAATAGGGAGAGAATCTTAACTACCATAAAAAATCTTCCAACGGCAAGAAAAAAATCAATTGAAGATGCTAGTTGACATAGAGGAAAGAAAAAGGACTTTTAAGGTAAAACTGTAACTTCAACAAACAAATCCGCTAATTGAAATAATAACAAAAATAAAATTTAGCCGTATCTGGGAAATAATTACAACCAGGGTAAAAGAGAACAGATTTCTTCAGATTGAGAGAAAGGTTTCTTAGAAAACAATGTATGAGTATACAGTAAACAGAATAACCAATTCTATGAAATATTCTTATTATAATTCTTATTCTTATAATTCTTATTATTGCTATTGATTTCATTTGAACTCTAGCGAGAGATAGATAACGATCGAATTGTCTAAAGCAAATAAATAAATAAATAAATAATTGACTTTTTTAATACGTAATATTTTTAATTTTAAAAGTTTGCTTCGGAATTATTTTGAATTTTATTGTAGAACGTAATATAACCTTTAAGTTGCAAATAAGCATGTTTTTTACCACTGTAACTAGAATTTTTAATTATTTTACCTAACTCAAAATAAGTCAGAAAGAATCTAAACCTCTACAAGTCGAATATTGCCTTACAAAATCCGCACTAAGTCGAAATCCTCCATAAGTCGAATTATTTGATGTTTCCTTGAAGTTCGACTTCAGAGAATTCTACTGTATTTATAAAATGTTAATGTTTAATGATATATATATATATATATATATATATATATATTTAATTTAAGTTAATTATTTATATAATTATTATATATATATATATATAATTAAATATGCCAGTGCATTGTGTTTATTCGCTTGGTGAAACTTACAGAGTTAAATTATACATTTTTTTAAATTTTGTATCTACCAATAAAATTTTGCTTATAACAAAGAGCAAGGGTCAGTTAACAGCAAAACGCATTACAGGAAAAATTATTAACTGATGTGAAAATTCCATTTAATTATAGAGAGAGTAAAAATAATAACCAAAGAAATGCTGGCTAATTACAACATAGAGAATATGAGTATTGGAATATCAGAAGAGAATTATAGTTAATGTGAAGAAACATGTTTGTCACAACGATTACTAGAAAAAATGTGAATTAGAGGATAACTGACAACATAAAAAATGTGAATTAAAGGAAAAATTATTATTTGATATAGAAACGCAATCTGACCCTTAAAAAGAAAAGAAATTATAAAATGGTAGCTATCAAATAAACGCTTGCTAACTACTACACAGAAGAACATGAGACATGGAATGTCAGAAAGAGAATTATAGGTGACGTAGAGAAAGATGTTTACCATAACGATTTGTAGAACGATTTCATCCGTTTGAAATATTTATGTAAAAGGAGGATATGTAAAGAAGTATTTTGCACTTCATGCATACGGAAATTACTTTAAAAGTTTGTAAGAGATAAAATTTAAAATACTTAGTAAGCAATTATTTTTTTGTTAAATTTTACACAATGTATATAAAAACAAAAATGTAATCTTACCTATTTATTTACGGAAACATAAATTTATTCCTTAAATTACTTAAGTAAAATTCTTTACATTTATACATTCCTCGTCATTTTACCGTCTATATTTATGCGAAATTAGAGTGATTTGCAAATAAAAAAATTCTCTTTCAAATAGCATACCTCATAAAAATGTGAATTAAAGGAAAAATTATTATTTGATATAAAAAAGCAATCTGACCTTAGAGAGAAAAAAAGAAAAGAAATTATAAAATGGTAGCTATCAAATAAACGCTTTGCTAATTACTACACAGAAGAACATGAGACATGGAATGTCAGAAAGAGAATTATATATGGTGATGTAGGAAAAAGATGTTTACCATAACGATTTGTAGAAAATTATTAATTAGACGATTACTAACAGCAAAAAAAAATTTGAAGGACAATTTATTAACTGATGTGAAGAGGACATTTAACCATAGAGAGTAAAACAAATGAGAAAAAAAAAAATGAATTATAATATCGTAACTATCAAAAGATAAGGTTTACCCTAACTACATAACATAGGAAATGGAATGTCAGAAAGAGAATTATAAATGGGAAGAAATATAATTACCACAACGAATAGTAGTAAAATGTGAATTACAGAATTGTTAAAGGATTGCTAAGATCAAAAATGGAAATTAAAGGAAAAATTATTATCTAATATGAAAACAACATCGAACTATAAAGAGAGAGGGAAAAAAGAGAAATTAAAGTGAATTATAAATTGACTAGCTTGTTAACTTAAAAAGAAATATATTGAATGGAATTTTATCAAGGCAATTATATCTTATGTCGAGAATTATATCTACTACGTCAAGAGAAGGTCAGTTAACTGAAAGAAAAAATAGTGAATAAGAAGGAAAACAGCAACCGATTAAGTCACATAACCAGGGAAAAAAACAAATGGGAACAATCCTAATTGACAATTAGAGAATTAACTGTAGAGCAAAGAGTTAATAAACCACTTGGTAATCACAAATCGTACAATAACCACAAGATTCTATCTTAATATTCGAAACTATTCTAAAAAAATTCGTTAGCTATTAAGAGGAAAAGATAAAGTGGATGTTAGACGGAAAATAAATAATAATATTATGAAATTCACTAATGTAGAAGGAAAAGTAACTCATGTAAAGTAACGATTATTCAAATACAGACAGAATTACATTAAAAATAAATAAAATTCGTTTTTTACAGTTATCATAGAAAAATCTGACAACTACAATTATGAAAAGAGACCCAAGAATGCCACACACCCACTGCAGAATGGGGAAATATTATTTTCATTGTGAACTTTCAAGGGTAACGTTTTCACAATTGGGTGTCGTATACCGAATCGAGGAACTCTAACCAGGATTTCCATTTTTCGATGTGAGACACTTCTTCACTATCTCCCCTTAGTCAACTCGTTAAAGTTCACAACAAGACTCACACAATGGAAAAAGGAATATTGCTTCAATTTTGTTATGAGTAACTTTTCCGTATATCGGTGTCAAAACCGAAGAACTCTAAATAGACTTTTCAATTGTAGAATCATACAACAAAAAATAAGAATATTGCCTTCAATTTTGTTATGAGTAACTTCTCCGTATATCAGTGTCAAAACCGAAGAACTCTAAATAGACTTTTCAATTTCATACAATTTTGTTATGAGTAACAAAGCCGAAGAACTCTAAACAGACTTTTCAATTTTGAATCACACAACGGAAATGAGAATATTGCCTTCAATTTTGTTATGAGTTACTTCTCTGTATTTGGATGTCAAAGCCACAAATATCTAAACACACTTTTCAGTTGTAGACGCTAGACACTGCCACAATTTCCATCTAGTCTTTTTATTGGGGTACACCATAAAAAGTTACTATACTACACCCACCAAGAATGAGGGAATAATGCCTTCTGGGAAGAATTTCATATGTAACTTTTCACATTTGGGTATCGTCTACTAAATCGGGGAACTCTAATTAGACTTTCATTTTTTTCGATATGAGACACTTTTTCATTATCTCTCCTCTACTCGTTAAAGTTACCAACGTGACTCACACAACGGAAAAAGTACTATTGACTTCAATTTTGTTATAAGTAACTTTATATTTGGGTGTCAAAGTCACAAAACTCTAAACCGATTTTTCATCTGTAGATGCGAGATGCCACAATTTCCACCTAGTCTATTTATTGGGGGTACACCACAAAAAGGCACTGTACTATACCCACCAAGGAGGAGGGAATAATGTCTTCTGGGGGGAATTTCATGGGTGATTGCTTCACATTTGGATGTCGTATTAGACGCAGAAAATTAACCAGACTTTCCAGTGGATGTGAAACTGTCACATTTCTGCCTAGTTTTCTCGGGAAACCATTGATTCTGACTCACGATGTGAACGGTGTATCATTTTTTTCTCACTGGAAAAATTTTGGCATTTCATTCCCAGGAGAGAAGATTGTATATTTTTTGACAAGTACATAATAACAACATCACTCAAATTTGACAGCAGATATAGTTACATTGAATGTAATTAGTGTTTTATACTAATGAAACAACCTGTCACTCAAATCTGACAGATTGAGACTCCTGAAATTACCTATTGTCTGTGCGAATTACAGATGAAATATGGACTACACCATGAGTTGTTCCATCGTGATTGATGACCTTCAGAGAGAAATCTCGTCACATTTTCTGGCTAGTTTTCTTCTCCAAAAACCTTCCTTTAAAAAAATTCCGACAGTTTCCTTCTCTTCACATTGTAGAAACCATTGATTCTAACGACACGCTTTTTTTCTCTAAAGTAACTGAAAGCCGGTTTCCACCTGTTTTCAATCATTTTTTTCTTACTGGAAAAAAGGTCTTTGGACAAGTTTAATTTCGACGTAGACTCAAGAACTCTGAAAATTTCCGACATTGCAGTGAACTTGATTTAATCATGAAATTTTTTATTTCTAAATTTTAATTTCTTTTTGTATAATTTCTTCACTGAAGTGACAAAAGTCATGGGATAGCAATATGCAAATTTTCAGATGGCAAGCATCGCGTAGAACAGGTCTAAATGCTGCTTTCGCAGAGCTTTCATTTCTGTTATTCATGTGATTTGACGTGATGATGACCGCACGATTAACAGACTGTAATGTTAGTTGGGCTAGACGCATTGCCATTTCGGAAATTGTTAAATGTTCCCAGATCCACGGTGTCAAGAGTGTTTATAACATCCCACCATGGACATGGTCGAGAACCGGCGACGTCTGCAAAGAGTCGTAAATTCTAACAAATCAACACTGCGTCAAATTACCGCAGAAATCATTCAGTTGTCTGTTAGAACTGTGCGGAGACTTTCTTGGGCTATTCCAGCAGAAGACCGACTCGAGAGCCTTTACTGACCGACATCACTTGTCTGTGGGCACGTTATCGGTTGGTCCCTAGATGAATGGAAAACACCTGGTCCGATGAGTCACGATTTCAGTTGGTAACAGCTGATGGTGGTTCGATGTGGCGATCTTGGAGCAGCAAGGCACTGTTCAATGGTGGTGGCTCCGTAATGTTGTGGGCTGTTTTTTCATGGCATGGACTTGTCCTCTGGTGCGACTGGACCGAACATTGACTGAAAATGCTTATGTTCAGCTAATCACTGAGCCATTCATGGACTTCATGTACCCAAACAACGATGGGATTTTTATGGATGAAGGAAGGTTTTTGAAGAACATTCTGGACAATTCCAACGAAGAGGCCACCTAGATAGCCCGACATGAATCCCATCGAGCATTTATGGGACATCATCGAGAGGTCTGTTCGTGCCCAAATCCTGCACCATCAACGCTTTCACAATTATGGACGTCTATCGAGACAGCATGGCTCAATATTCCTGTTTCGACCATGCCACGTCGTGTTGTTGTTCTTTTTTTGTCACTTCAGTGTATATATAGTGTTTGTAAATTATTATTAAAGTGTTCCCGTAAACCTCAAAGTAAAGTAGTTGTCTTATATAGGCCGAGACCTTACAATCGAAGAGACAATGTACAAGACCATTACAATGAGAATCCATGTGTTGATACACATGGATTCTCTTGTACGTTGGTACTACTGCTATAACGGATTCAAGTGTGTGTAAAAAGTTAATGTATATACATTACATAATTTTTGTTAGATAACTTTATTTTAATTAAAACAAAATATTTCAAGTTCATAATTTCACTTCTACCATAAGTTCTTTACAAAAAATTTGAAACGGTGGATTTCTACATTCTAGTTGATTTATTCAAAAGATTTCTACTTAAATAAATGTAGAAAACTTAAAAACTAATCTAATCAGATTTTATACGGAAAACCCAAGGAAGGGGAGGGGGAGGCATTCAAATTTACACTTGCATCCGTTTGAAATACTTATGCAAAAAGGAGGATATGTAAAGAAGTAGTTTGCACTTCATGCATACGGAAATTACTTTAAATTTGTAAGAGATAAAATTTAAAATACTTAGTAAGCAATTATTTTTTTTTTTTTTTACACAATGTATATAAAAACAATGTAATCTTACCTATTTATTTACGGAAATATAAATTTATTCCTTAAATTACTTAAGGAAAATTCTTTACATTTATACATTCCTCACCATTTTACCGTCTATATTATGCGAAATTAGAGTGATTTGCAAATAAAAAATTCTCTTTAAAATAACATACCTGATAAGATTTTTTAATATCCATTAAAAGGGCAACAATATGCAACAATATAGCATAATTTGCAGTATTTACAGCACCAAAACTGAAAATAAAAAAAAAAATACAAATAATGAAATAAGGGCAAAAACTGCATTAGCAGACCATACAGAACACATAAATTTAAACAAAATATATAAAAACAAGACACAAAACAAATTGTCTAGAAAATCCGTAAATCCCGAAACAAATTAATAAAATTAAAAAGTTATACTTTTAAAAACACAAAAGAAATTACTTATAACACCCTGAGGATAGCTTTATCAAGGCATACATACTCTCAAAATATTAAGCCATTCTATACAAATATCTTCTTCAAGAATATGACGCAACAGACCCACGGTGGGTAGTTTTTTTTTTCTTCTTTTTTACGGGGTAGGGTTGTTAGCCCTATGTCCAATCTCTACAATCATAGTAGACGGGGGCATATATAGCCGAGTGTCTGCCACTGCTACAGCAGGTTTCGGTTTCGAGTTCCGGAGGGGCATGGATGTTTATAGTGGTTTTGGAATCCACTTTAAGACATATCTCCTAGTCTCATATGACTGTAAGAACGTCATGCAGCCCAGTCAGACTTCCCGACACATCATTCCCAAATTGTATAGGGGTAACTCCGCTCTACTCACAATGATGTGATGTTGTGTAGTAGTAGTAGTAGTAATCATACGATTTAAAGTGCTACCTACGATTAAAAGTACGATTTAAAGTGAATTCGAACCACTACGAACATCCATGGTACCGCCGGGACTTGAAACCAAAGCCTCTGGCATCGAGGGTCAGAGTGCTAATCACTCGCCCATTTGGGCACGTATATATATATATATATATATATATATATTATATATCTAGTATGTACACTCAAGAGCCAAAACATTATGACCACCCCTACATTTTGCAATGAACTCGCCTGGATGACGTGGTAGGCACGTGGTCAGGTGGAAGTGGTATTTAACTGCTGCTGGAGAGTCTGAAGAATCATTCTTTCACTTACTTCTGTGTGTGATGGGAAAGGCTGCGGATCTAAGCGACTTTGATAGAGGGCAGATTGTAATGGCTCGAAGGCTCGGAATAAGTATTTCCGAAACTGCACGACTCGTGGGTTGTTCGCGATCTACAGTTGTTAGTACTTATGCAAAGTGGATGAATGACGGTGAAACCAGCAGTAGACGACATGGTGTTGGACGTCCACACGCTATCAAAGAAAAAGGTCGTCGGAGACTGTCTCGCATGGTGAAGCAAAACCGGAGCCAGACAGTGGCTCAGCTGACAGCCCAATACAATGCAGGACCAAGTAGAATAGTATCGGAGCACACTGTTCAGCGGACACTGTTGGATATGGGGCTACGCAGCAAACGTCCCACTCGTGTGCCTTTGCTGACCAAGCGTCATCGCCAACTGCGCCTGCGCTGGGCCAGGAACATCGTGACTGGTCCATGGATGAGTGGGAGAGAGTTGCCTGGTCAGATGAATCACGGTTTGTCAGTCATCACGCCGATGACCTGTCAGGATACGCTGTCTTCTAGGAAAACATTTGCTCCATCAACATGTATATATACAGCGTGATTCAATAATCATGGGACAAATTTTGTGGGGTAGTACAGCTTACTAAAACATACATTTTTTTTTTTTTTTGTATAGGAATGTAGGGTCAGATGTGAAGAGTTTAGAAATGAACACGTTTTCAAACGAATATCTCGCAACAACCGGGCACAATATCCCAAGTGATATACATCACGTGATGAGTATTACATCCTCTGATTGACATCCCCTTTGCGCACTTTATTTTATTTTTACTCTAGGTTTTCATTTGCTAGACTCCAGTAGACTCAGTTGAGAACCTCATTGCTCGATTAGCCATTGCGCATGCAAGCGCGCACTGAATGCCCGGCATCTGTTCGTCAATACTCCTTTGACGCTACTGAACATGTCTTAGCGTTGGCGTTAGCAATTTTGAGTATTTATTGTAATTGAATCAAAGAAACACATTGCAATGATGTTAAGAATAAACAAAGTTTCTTTTTTCATGCCTCATTTTATTTGATTGTTCTTTTATTATTCTCATTTTATTTGCCTCATTGCCTAAAAGCGTCACTTTTGACTGTATAATCCTATAGCAAAATATATGTTTTAGTAACTGTACCATACCTCAAAGTGTCGTAATACCCTTGAATCTCCTGTATACTTAAATAGATTAGGATAATTTACTTAAATTTTGAAATTTCAAAATTACGCACAGTTTAATTATGCATTCATATCATCGTTATTAAAGAAAAGTGAAATACATGTCTTGGTCTCCATTTTTTTTTTTATTTAAGCAGTTATTTCTAATATCTATTATAATGTGAGCATCAAAATCATTAAAAAATACGAAAGTAGTTTCTTTAAAATTTCAGAAACAGCTAAAGATTGACAAAGGAACAATAAATGAACTATTGTTTTGCACAATATTATAAAAGAAATGTGGATATTAGTGTTTGGAGATTGGATAATTATTTATCAGAATTTTGAATAAGTATTACGAGATATTAACTGTAACATTGAGTAAAAAAAAAATCAAAAAGTGTAAAAATGATACCTTTTTTATTTAATTCAATTAAATATGTCTGGTCATGAATAAAATCAAAGAGATTTTCTTTACAAATTTTATGTTTTAGATCATTAAGTAATGATTTAAAAACATCAATTGTATATGAGTAATATTATCTGAACTTGTTGTTAATGTTTCAATATAGTCAAGCATATCATATAAAATTTGTAAATTATTTATTATAAATAGAAAGCTGAATTGTTCTAGAGTTGTTACATCTTTATTTTTAACAGAAAATGTATCAACTTTATCCCTAATTGAAACTAAATAAAAAAATATATCATTAGTTATGCATAGAAAACTAACATACTAATTACCACGCGCAATTTGAGCTTAAATCTGAAAACAGACTTCCCAATATTATTTTCTCTAATGAGATCATGTACGTTTTTTTGAATACTCTGTTTCGTAAACTTGCGTTGAATTTACCAAATTTTGTGATGTCATTTTCTTTAAACAATAATACAATGATTTAAAAAAATAACACCTGCATTAGACCATCTGATTAGCAATAGTTAATATCATTGTGCATTTAACAGAATATTAAGCCCAATCGATTAATGGCTTTATAATAACAATAATAAAAAGCAAATAATATAAAAAAATTTTTAAAGTCAATTCCTACTTTTTTTTTCACTCTATTGCAGAAAGTCCTTTATAAATAATTTTCATTCATTTTTTTAAGTTAGAAAAAATTATCTCTCTCTCTCTCACATATACACTTTCCATCTCTCTCATTAATTTATTCACATATTTCATTTTCCATTTTGTTCCCTCCTTGACTCAGACTAGAGCCCAGAATGAAAAAAGAACCCGAAAAGAAATTTTTTTTTTTCACGCTTCGCCACTAACGGTATTTATTCCTACATTTATATCCTACTAAATATCTCATATAAGAAAATTTTTTTTTCTCCCATATAAAATTAAAATGAATTAATTAAATTTAATTAATGACTTAATATTTGAAAAAACGGTATTAACATAAAGTGTCATCCACTACAAGTTCAAATACATTTTTTTTAAACTTGAGCGGATGAATAAAAAGTATTTTATGAACGACTGAAAATTTGAACAAGATATATATAGGGAGAATGTGAACTAATAGTAGAAATTGAATGAAAAAAATGTTGTACGTTTTTTTTTTATTTAAAAAAAAATATTAGAATTAGTTAGAATCGACCATCCACAACTATAACGGAGCGCACGTTGAGGAAAAAAAAAAATTTAAATAAACTGGATCCACCATGAATTCGCACTAGAACAATATCGGACCACGTGCGGAAAGAAAAAAAGAAAAATATAAAATAAATTGCACTCGACATGTGGCAACCGTAAAGTTAAGTCATAGCGTTATTAGTTGTGGTTTAGGCTTCGCGTTGTAGGTGATTGCTTTGTTAGTAAGTAGTTTGTTTTGCATTGTAGAAAATAAATGATTTGTTTGTGTTTATATTTCCTCTCAATTCTAACATAATAATCATATTAATCTTATGTTCACCATTTTTCAGAAGCTAAAAATTCTACTTTCGTGTAAATTTCAATGTAGCATATTACAGAATTTAACTAACGTCATTACATCTTCAACGAATAAACCCATATCCAGCCATAATCTGTATTGAATTATTATTTTCAAGATTTCGATGTTTATGATTGATGGATGCTTTAGAGAAATTTTTACTATAATAAAATAAAATAAAAAATTGAGATAAAAAAAACAAAAATTTTAAAAGATTGGCGCCAAATCTAAAAATGAAGAAAAAAAATTTTTTACTAAAAAAGAAAATAAAAGAAGATAAAAATTAAAAATAAGAAAAAAAAATAAATAAAATATAAAATAAAAAAAAAATAAAAGAAAATAAAAGAAATAAACTTATTTGTGTTATGAAATAAATTATTGAATAAAATTCTTTTTTTTATCCCTAAAAGTATCTAAACACTTTAAAATTTAAAAGGTTGCTTGTGTTGCCTTTCAGCAGGTAGTTTTGCATTTAAATTTAAAAAGAAATTGATCGAATATATATATTTCTTTTAAATGGAATATTGTAAAGTTACATAACACATGGAAATAAATGTTTTTCTCATAATCAATATATATGTAAAAAATTTTTTTTTTTGGTTAAAGCAAATTTTGATACTTACGTATTAACGCCACCGTAGCTACAGATTTGGCGGTTTTTAAGTAGCGCCAATCTACACTTAAAATTTTTATGACAAATCATAAATTATATATAAAACGCTTTATTTAAAATCAAAGCACTTTCAAAATTCAAATACTTTATTTAAAAACAAAGTAGTCATTCGGTTTCGGTGGAAAATGGGCCGATATAGAGTTAAACATAGATTCAAAACAGTCTCTATTTTGGCGCATTGGCAGCTTTTTATTGGCGCATTGGCGCAACTTCTGCTGCGGTGGCGTTAATACGTAAGTATCCAAATTTTATTTGATAAAGTATGTATGTACAGTTTTCTTATGCGAAACAAAAAAAAAATTTCTTTTTTCCATTTTACATTATCCAGAATTACATTTTGAAATTTTTGGCGTGCTTGCTTGGCGTCTAAAAACAAGCAGACTAAATTGAGATTCAAACAAAATATTTCTTGTCGCAAAAGGAATTGAATAGCTGTTTATAAAATAGGACAATAAAAAAAAAAAATTTCACATGATATTACTCAGAATTATATTTCAAATGTCTTTGGCATGCTTGCTTGGCGTACTAAGTAGACTAAATTGAGATTCCAACAAAATGTTTATTATCGCCAAAGTAACTGAATAGCTGTATATAAAATAGGACAAGCAAACTAGACATACACTCAAGAGCCAAAACATTATGGCCATCTGTCAATAACGTTATATTATTATACATATAATAATATATATATTTTTCTTCAGACTCTCCAGCAGCAGTTAAATACCACTTCCACCCGATCACGTGCCTTCGCCGTCATCCAGGCGAGTTCATTGCAAAATGTAGGGGGTCATAATGTTTTGGCTCTTGAGTGTAGTTATTTATGAATATAACAATGAAGATTAGAAATTAAGACAAATAGATAAAACAAAAGTTACTTCCATACGTTAAAAATTGACTCGGCGATTTAGCAAAGATGAAAAAAAAAGCTATAGAATACGAAAATATGTAATTTGTTTGCCAATTGTTTTTTTTTTTTTTTTAATATATTTTTCTAAATTTAAGAATATATTTATCTCCCTCCCATTTTATGAAATTTTTGTGTGGGTGTAATGTGTTAGAAAACTAAAAATATTATTATTATATGAATTACATTTATTCCTTTAAGCCAATAAAATTTCCAATGATGAATTAATATTGCAACATAACCCTTTAAGACCTGCAACTTGTTTGTATTTAAATTTTACTTTTTTAAAATTTTTTAATAGATATTGACTCAATGATACTAAAAATAATTAAAATTATCTATGACCCCCCCCTTCCCCGAGATACATGGGGGGCACCATCACGAAAGTGCGGGTTAGGCTTTCCATGAAAATTTTTTAAAAAATGCCTCGTACTGTCTCGGGCTTAAAGTGTTAAAATCAGTAAACTACGAGTCATTAGAAATTCAATTTTGAATACACACTATTTAAATAAAAGAAGAAAAATTGTGTAAGCCAAAGTAATTCTAGTGAGTATTAACATATCCACAGGTGACATACTACTTTGCCCAAAAGAGTAAGACCAATTATTTTTTTTTCAAAACAATTTATTTCATCGCCTTCAAAGTAATCCCATCCGGACACAATGCACTTATGCCAACTTTTTTCCAATCCTCAATGCATGCTAAAAGTCAACGGCATGAATGGCCTACAAAATCGCGGCTATTCAATCGACTCAAAACGGTGTCCCCGGAGTGGTCTTTTGAATTTAGGGAATAGCCAGAAGTCGCACGGTGTGAATACGATGGTTGTAGAACGAGATGGATTTCATTTTTGGCGAAAAGGTCACGACGAATCAATGCAGTGTGAGCTGGTGCATTCAGTTTTTCGGGACCAATCGAGATTTGACGCGTTTGAGGCCCAAAATGGAATTTTTGCCCTTTTGAAATTCCGACATCAGCAGCAATGTCTCTAATTATAAATCGACAGTTTGCAAGCACCAAATCTTTAATTTTTGGACGTGAGCTTCGTCGGTTGGGGTTGAGGGTCGACCAGAGGGCTCTTCGTCTTCTTTGAACTATTTATACCACTTCTAAACATTTCTTTCCGATATAGGAATGCTCCCGAATGCCTTCTGCAACATTCTAGACGTTTCCGCAAACAAAATTGAATGCAAGTTCTTTGCTCAATGAATTCACACATTTCAAAAATCGCCGGAATCAGTTTTAGCGTGTCACAAAGCCGAGCGTAACTCAAACACTAATGAAAATTTCGACGTCAAAATTTCACACAGATGTCAAGGACAGTGCCAGCAGCTAAAAAGAAAAAAAAAAAATTGAAATTCCATAAGCCCCGGGAATTTTAAATTGAAAATTGGTCTTACTTTTGACACAGTAGCATGCGCTGTATTTGAGGAATCTTACTGATGATAAAAAGTAAGACTGAGTAAGGTTCAATAGAGAAATCTCTTCGTCTTCAACGCGTTCTCTGTCTTCTTTGAACTGTTTATACCACTTCTAAGCATTTCTTTCCGATATATAGTTTGCTCACCGAATGCCTTTTGCAACATTCTATACGTTTCCGCAAACAAAATTTGATGCAAGTCCTTTGCTCAATTGACTCAAACACTAATGAATATTTTGATATCAAATTCACACAGATGTCAAGGACAGTGCCAGTAACCTAAAAAGGAAGAAAAAAAAATTGAAATTCCATAAGCCCCGGGAATTTTAAATTGAAAATTGGTCTTACTTTTGGACAGTAGCATTTTTCACTGACGCTTAACTCCGAGTTACCTCCCCGCTAAACAGTACCGTAACACCTCAAAAAGCTAATTTTTCAATCCGTCTGTAGTCCTATCCAACCACCACGTGCCGTGACGATTGTGTAAGAAGGCAAGACTGGAGTTATTTTTCGCCTTCTAAACAAGTCCCGATCTACAAATAACTCAAATATATAATAGCATTACATATTTAGCATTACATATCGAAATACTCCACTCTCTGCTCATTAGGGAATTGTTCTTACGATTAGATTTTTTTAAAATAAAAAAAATTGGAATAATCGAACGATATCCACCCCCATCTCCCCCAAAGCAGCAATCGATATTCCTCGGTAGACTCGTGTTTATGACGTCACTGTGGAAAATTTAGTGGAAGATGGGTGCGTGCGAATCCCAAGGTCAAAATACGTTGTTACATAATACTCACCGGAAAGTTTGACACGTGTAGAAGAAGGTGTGCAGCGGTCGGGTTTTTATCTCTCTTTTTGGTGAAAAGTGAGAGTTTGGCGCGTTTCTCGGAGTCAACAGGTTTCGGTTTGTGAGCTTCATGCCGACGCCCAGGTTTGGCGAAATATTTCAAGAAATGGCGAGGATTTAAAATGTAGAAAAAATTTTAATTGAGTTTTAGTTATAGTTTAAATATCAAAAAATTATTGATTATTGATTGTTTTTTTTTTTTTTTTTATTTTTTTTTTATTAAATTTTGGGTACTTACGTATTAACGGTACCTTGGCGACAGACTTGGCGGTTTTTAAGTGTCGCCAATCTTTATTATTTGGAATAAAAAATATTTTGAAAGCGTTTTGATTTTAAATGAAGTGTTTCATATATATTTTATTATTTGGAACAAAAATTTTAACTGTAGATTGGCGCCAAATCTGTAGCGGTTGGCGCGTGTGTTCTTTATTGGCGCAACTGTCGCCAAAGTACCGTTAATACGTAAATACCATATTTTGTGTTGTTTTTATATAATAGTAAAAATGGAAATGAAGCATTTGTTACTGTTATTTTTTTTTGTTTTTAAATAATAGTAAAAATGGCAAAGGAAACAAATTTAAAAATAAATAAGAGCAAAAAATATCAAATGAAACAGTTATTATATATATTTTTAAAATAACAGTAAAAAGGGCAAGGAAACAGGGTTTATATATAAAAAAATAAAAATGGCAAATGAAACAGTTTGTTTTTTTAAATAATAGCTATAGTGGCAATTAAAACAGTTTATTATTATTTTTTTTTAATTAACAGTAAAAAGGCAAATGAAACAGTTCTTTTATGTTTTTAAATAACAGCAAATGTGGCAAAGGAAACAGTTATTTTATTTCGTTTTTAAATAATAGTAAAAATAGCAAATTAAACAAATTTTTTTTTTTAGAATGAATGGGAAAGTTCCTATCTTACCTCTCTCTATGCTACCAAATATATAAATAAAAAGGGTACTTACGTATTAACGGTACCTTGGCGACAGACTTGGCGGTTTTTAAGTGTCGCCAATCTTTATTATTTGGAATAAAAATATTTTGATAGCGTTTTGATTTTAAATGAAGTGTTTCATATATATTTTATTATTTGGAACACAAATTTTAAGTGTAGATTGGCGCCAAATCTGTAGCTGCGGTTGGCGCGTGTGCTCTTTATTGGCGCAACTGTCGCCAAGGTACCGTTAATACGTAAGTACCATAAAAAGTTTCGAAAACCAAATAAAGACAACAACTAGGTATTAACAGGAAGGAGATTAATATTTAAATATTATAGAAAATTTTTAAATAAACAGTGGAAGAAAAAAACTAAATTTTCTAAAATAAGATTTTACAAAAAATAGTTTCGTAGAAATATCAAGCATAGATTTCATAGATTCGGTTTACTATTTAAATTATTTCTTTGGGAAAATAAAATTATTTAATTGTTTTCTATTTAAGGATCGAAAGACAACTGGATTCATATATCAAAAGAACAATTTGGATTCGAAATGCATAAAAATTAATATTTCCAAATTAACCAAAAATGTTTTTTGATTCCAAATAAAGATTTAATATTTTTGTTGCGGAGAATACAGTGTATTTTTTTTTTTTTTCATACATAGAAAACAGGAAAAAAATAATACTCATTTAGGGAATTTCAACAAAAAACAACTTTCACAGGCAAAAAAAAAAGTTTAATATTATATAAAATACTGATCTTTAAAAATCTTTTATAATTTTCATTTTTTTTAAAATTTTTTAGTTATTTTATTTATTTATTATTTTTCTTTTTTGAAAAAATTTAGTATTCAATACAAGATTAAAAAAACCTTTTATATATTTTTTTTTCATACTTTTTCATTTTGTTTTTATATTTTCGTATATTTTTATTTTTTTGAAAAGAATTAGTATTCAATACAATACTGATATTTAAAAAATTTGTATAAATTTTTTTTTTTTATAATTTTCATTTTGTTTTTATATTTTTGTATTTTAACGTGGGTTTTTTTTTTTTTTTTTTTTTTTTGAAAAAAATTAGTATTCAATACAATACTGATCTTTAAAAGTTTTTTATAATTTTTTTTTTTTTATAGTTTTTCATTTTATTTTTATATTATATTATAATTTATTTGATAACCGTAATTTGTTTTATTTATAGATGAATTAATTTGGATTGCCAATTCAAATTAATTAATTTACCGCACGTAGTAAAATCAAATTGTGTATAAAATATTTATAATAAATACTTAAGATTCATAAGAGTTCTTTATATTTAAGAATTTTATTGCAATTGAGTCGTATAAAACAAAGCATATTCTGCTTTGAAAATCTTTAAAAAAGGAAAAAAAAAACTTTAATAGTCATTTTTATAATTTTATTTGATAATTTATTTTAAGTATTTATCATAAAGCATTGTATTCGAAAATTATCATATATATCATAAAATATAAAAATATATAGCTTAAACATATAATTTATATTCAATTAAAAATACATAACTTAAACTAAAAGACACAAGCACTAAAATTATTCTATACACATGAAATATAGTTATAGATTAAAAATTTTAAATTTTACGAATAATACTATTATTATATACCAAATCAAACACTTATAATTTAATATCCTTAATATTATTCATCTTATCATCTTAGTACGCTTAAATTTTATTTAAAATAAATCAAAACATATCTTGTAAGAACAGGTTTTTTTATTATTAACACATGATTTATTTTATTTTTATTATTTACACATGATTATTATTATTGTTATTACATGATTATTATTATTATTATACATTATTTACACATGTTTTTATTTTTATTATTAAACACATGCAATATAGTTATTGATAAAAAATTTTAAAAGTACGAATAATACTATTATTATATACCAAATCAAACACTTATAATTTAAAATATTTATCCTATCATCTTAGTACGCTTAAATTTTATTTAAAATAAAGCAAAATATATCTTGTAAGCACATTTTTATTATTATTATTATTTCTACTAATCCATGTTGTAAATAATCGTGTAAAGAATGAAAAACAACATGAGTTTAAATCAAAAATATTTTAAGAAAGACGTTTAAAAATAGAATTGTAATTCTTTAACAATAGGAAGTTGCCATGGAGCAACCCTAGAACGAAAAGATTCTTTCAATGCTCTCGCATTTTGTGGTATAATAGAAGAGATAGGCTGAATTTTATTTATTTATTTATTATTATTATTTTTTTTTTATAATATGCTCGAATCTTTCAAACTTTCTTTTTATAGCGTTTCAACACAGCTTAGATATAACCAACTTTATATTGATATTTCGATTTTTCATTTTTTATTTTAATTATTTATTTATTTATTTTTTTTAATTTTATTTTTTTTTATTTCCAATGGCAGATTATGAACAGTTACAGCAAAAAAAAAAAAACGAACAACGAAAAAAAAAAACATACAACATACAACAGCAACAAAATAATACGACAAATACAACAAAACATGCTGAAACAGAGTTCATTAATCTAACACTAATGCCAAGTTGCAGATCTTTTAGCCACTAAAAAGTGTTACCAGGTGCACCACGGGGAGGTAGATCTTCTGCGCACCCTTTTTTGTGAAATTAAACCTATTAAGTTTGTATCTATTGGTGGTTTGATCGTTTATTATTAATTGTTTAATTTGTCTATTGTTTAATTTATTTATTGTTTAATTTTCTCTCATTTAGGAATTAACGTTCTTACGCATTTGTTTTACTATTCATCAGCATTGGCGCGACAGCTCCATGGTGGGCCAAGACCATCTGCCAACTGCATCTACTGGCAGATTACGAGACAGGAGATGGTTTCTTTTTACGTGTAGGGTTTTCATAATTATGCCCAAAGGACCTGATGGCCGAATGGCTAGCCCTCTGGCGCTCGGTACCACAGGTTTCGGGTTCGAATCCCGGCGATGCGATGGATGTTTGTAGTGTTTCGGAATCCACTTTAAGCCGTAGGTCCCGGTCTCATGTGACCGTAGAGCTTCACAGAGCCCAATCAGGTTCCTATCTCACTCACATCATTCCTAAACTGTAAAGGGGCAACTCAGTGATGTGGTGTGGCGTTGTAGTAGTAGCCCTACGCCCAACGCTCAACAACTATATTAGACCGGGACCGGTTTAAAGTGCATTTCGAACCACTACAAACCTCCATGCCATCATGGACTTGTTTTGCAATTAGCATTTATTAATATTTTTTATATTTATAAATGTTCAATACATATTTTTTCCACAAATATGATTAACCTATTTGCGTTGAAATATGACATTATCAAATGCAGGTTCATTGTAACATATATGGTAAATATTTTTCCTTTTGGGTTTTTTCCTTAATTTCAACTTTACAATCATAATAATTTTACAATAATTTTTCTAAACAAAATAAATAAATTAAAACTGATTACGTTCTCCCAAATCCTGCCATATTTTCTGCTTTAAAAACAAATTAGAAAAAGTGGAATAAAATATTTTTTTAATTCAATTTCTTATTAGACAAGAATTTTTTCTGTGTGAATCCCCGAACTATAAAATTATATCCATCTGTAAACTTCTTTTAGTTTCAGGTTGTCCAATATTTTTTATGACCACATTTATGGGCCACATTTGAAATTAAAAAAGTGTCATGAGCCGCATTTAAAATAAATTTTAACGATAGTAGTTCAACTAGTACGTTAGTAAATGATGTACAATTTAGGATTTGGTTTAGTTTGTCACACTACAGTCACTTTTTGCACGCTTTGGGTTAATTAGACAGGGATCTACAGTTTAAAGTGGATTACGAACCATTAACAAACATCCATGTCTCTGCCAGGATTCGAACTTGAAGCACCAAAGGGCATAGCGCTAGACAATTGGCCATCAGGTCGCGTACAATTTGGCCTTATCAGGGGCATCGCTAGACAATTTCGCGGGGATATCTTATGTAAAGGTGTCACAGTATAAAAAAACTTTGAAACACCAAAGGGCATAAAAAAAACTTATGTAAAGGTGTCACAGTAAAAAAACTTTGAAGCACCAAAGGGCATAGCGCTAGACAATTGGCCATCAGGTCGCGTACAATTTGGGATATCTTATGTAAAGGTGTCACAGTATAAAAAAACTTTGAAGCACCAAAGGGCATAGCGCTCAAATGGCCATCAGGTCGCGTACAATTTTTCTTATGTAAAGGTGTCACAGTTTTTGAAAAAAAGGGCATTTGAGGTCACGTACAATTTGGGAAAAAATTTTCACAGTATAAAAAAAAAAACTTTCATCAATTTTTGTGCTTTTTAAAAAATTTGTGCAATTTAAAAATTTTAGTTACTAAAAATTTAAAAAAAAAATCTAGTCCAACTTAGAAGTGTAGCTTCAAAAGATTGTCCAACAAAAAAGCCCAATAAAAAATGAGTTCAACAAAGCAGGCTGGGTTAAAATAGCTCTCACGAGTAAGTAGTGCAACCTAGAAATTAGCTTGTCCAACAATGGCCTGAATGGGAGAGTGGTTAGCGATCTGGCGGTGGGTACCATAGGGTTCGAGTTCTGCAGGCACCATGGATGTTTTTAATGGTTCGGAATCCACTTTAAACCGTTTGTCTCGGTCTAACATGAGTGTCGCGGGGGTATTATTACTCCGCGTCCGTAGCACATCTTCCAAGCTACACGCACCTCCTGGGTAGTGCTAATTGAATAACGTCATTGCAGCGCTTGCCTTAAGTTAATCCAAGACAACTGCCTAAGTGTTTGCCAGCTGCATTGGAATAATAAAATAATAATAATAATAATAATGAAGAAGTCCAGCTTCAAAAGATTGTCTAATAAAAACAGCCCAGTTTAAAGAGAAGCACAATCAACAAAGCAGGAGACCAGCTTTAAAATGTTTGTTTAGCAGAGTAGTGTAATTTTTAAATAAAGCTTATCCAATAAAGTCGCGAAAGTTTAAAATTGTTCATATAACTTAAAAAGCTAGTCCAACGCATCAAACGAAAGAAGAAGAATTCAAAAGAAGAAGTGCAGCTTCAAAAGATTTCCAACTAAAAATCCAGTTTTAAAAAAAAAATTACAAACAAAGTGGCAATTTAAAAATGCTCATAAGCTTTAAAGAAATCTAGTTCAACGAAGAAGTGGAGTTTTAACAGATTATTCATAAAAAAAAAAAAAAAGCTCAGTTTTAAAAAAAAATGAGTTCAACAAAACAAGCTGGCTTAAGAAAACCTCGACAAAGTAGTGCAGCTTAAAAAATCCATCCTAAAAAAAATTTTTGTCCAATAAAACATTATAACTGTCGAGACTAGAAATTTTTTTATAATCTCTATATGTCTACACACATTTCATGTCTGTAGTGATTGTAGCTCACACCATCAGCTGGAACCAAGTCTCACTATGGAGTCTAGCCTGCGTGATCTATCAATAGGCTGACTCCACTCACCCTGGTTGAGACAGGAAGTTAAGGAAACTCATTCTGGAATCATTGAAAAAAATATTCACAAGATTGACTGCGTAGTTTAGTTAAGGCAAAATATTTTTTTCTTTTAAATTTAACCTTTTACCCATCTTTATGGAAATCGAATTGACGTATTTCATTCAAACTATTAGATAAGATAGTCTACCAGGAAACACTTTAATAATAACGGACAATTGTTCAATCCATTCTTTACAGTATATTTTCATTTAATATTGCGTCAGAGCGTTTGCTTCCTACCAGAGATGAAAAATAACAGTCTATTTGATGTCTATCAATGCAAATATATACTTATATAAATGTTTTTTAAAAAACATTATACAGCACATAAAGTAATGCCAGCCACATATTGAGGAATTCATTTTAAAATATGGTTTTTAATAATTTAAATGTGTTTTTATAATTAATAAAAACATTCATTAAAATAGAGCAGTGATGTGTAAACTTCTAGTGGTGCAATTTACTTAAAAATATATTAGGTGATCTTTCATAATGATTTTTTAGATTTTGATGATCAAACTAAGAATTCGGAATATTAGTCCTTTTTTATTTAACGAAAAGTAAACTTTTAATTATTAGAAAAATATTTTATTCAACGGTTACCATAAAACTAATGTTTATCTATTCATTGTAACGTCTCGGCCTATTTTAGATCTATAATGGCTTCAAGAAGAGGGCCACTTTCAGGTTCATGGGAACACTTTAAATTTTATTTACAAGCACTATATATATATATATATATATATATATATATATATATATATATATATATATATATATATATGTACAATAAACCCTGGATTATTATCTAAATATATGACAAAAAAATAAAATTTAATCTCTAGTTCACGATTAAATCACAAGTACAGTTCATTCCATGGTCGGAGATTTTTCAGAATTCTCGAATCTACGTCGAATCTAATTACCTGACCAACAGGCAGACCCTAGTTATTAGATGGCGTAACAAACGAAACCACTAGAGGTTCTCTTTTGAAAATAGGCGAAAACTCCAGCCTATTCAGTCATTTCAGGAGAAAAAGAAGAAAAAAAAAAAACATTTCTGGTCGACTCGTCGCAGAACTGTCTCTTTCTTCTTCACCAAATATCTCCTTTTAAGACAATCTGTCAAGATTGGTTGTCAGCTTCCCTCACTTGTCAGACATTTATCAGCTAGTCGTCTATCACCAATCACGATGGAACAACTCTTGGTATAGTTCATATTCAATCTGTCGTTGTTTCGACCTGTGAAGTTTGCACAAATCGTTACCTTCCTGAGTCTCATTCTACATGATACCGAATATCTGCTATCAGATTTGAGTGACAGGTTGTTCTCATTAGTACAAAGCCGTAATTGCATGTAATATAACTACCCACAATACTGCTTGTCTGTTGCCAAATGTGAGTGATGGGTTATTATATACTTGTCAAATAACCTACATTCCTCTCCTAAGAATGAAATGCCAAAACTCTTGCCGTGGGAAAAAAAATGCTACATAGAGCAAGCATAAATCAAGTATAATCTTACAAGCATAAATCTCAAAGTTACAAGTCAAGCCAAATATTAAACCCCTTATTAAAATAAAAATAATATGGCATATCAAATTCATTATTTAAGTTTTATTATAAATAAATAAATTAATTAAATATTTGTTGTATAATTTTCTGATGTTTGTGAATCCCTATTATTGATATCCCTATGGTGAAATGCAACATACTATTCTAAGGACTATCCAAATAGAGCTATATTATAAACAGCAACAAAAAAGTAAAATCAATGAATGGAGAAGACAATAAAAGATTATCCATGATCATCTTTTGCAATATATCATCACTGTATTTACACGTTTTTCCACTTTTTCCTACACAGCTCGTATTGGTAATGGTTCAAAAATTAATATCCGGTGTGGCACAACTTCAAAGTAAAAGAGGAAAACACTTATGAAACATACTTCGAAGGTTATACAAATCACTAACACAATGAACCGTATTTAGTTTCGTTATTTCTTCACTGACGACCTTAAGGAAAAAAAGTGTTGCATTTAGGCTGAAGAACCTCCAGATTTTCGGTGCCTGATAGAAATTGAATGGCTTTTTAGGCTCACGTCTTTATAAACAAAGATGTATGAAATAGGTTCGTAAGCTTCAATGACAAGAAAAACTTGGTATATTTATTTTTACTGGACTTAAATTAAATCAAACATTTTCTTCTAATATGTTGTTTTTGCATAAATAATAATTATTGGAATTGCAGTGATTCAGAAATTCAACATTATCCATGGCGCACCATGTTTAATAGTATATAACGCCCCCATGGTGCACTATGGATAATACGTAGTATATAACATACTATGTATTATAGTATATAACACTCAAATGGTACCATGATAATATAGCACACCCCACGGTAGACCATGGGGTGCTATACCTTACTCACGTTATTCCTCTAAAATTTGACAGAACACATTTCACTCTCTTTTTTTCCCTTCTCTTAACAGGAGAACATTCCAATAAATAAATTTAGTAGGACCATCCGATTTAGACTTGAAGCCTTTGATTTGGGATTATCGAGTTTCGAACTACAATCCTCCCGTTCAAAAACAACAGGCCATTCCGACCCATTTTTCTTCAAGCATAAATGAAAATTGCAATAATTATATTAATATAAATTTATAAGTAGTATATGCGAACCCTACTATAAATACCCTACTATATTATTCTAGTATTTGTGATTAACTGGAGGACATTCCGATCGAGAGATTTATTAGGCCACCTACTTCGACATTGAAGCCTTCGATTCGGGATTGTCGAGTATCAAAATAACATCCCTTGGTTCGAAAACAGGCCATTCGATCCACTTTTCTTCTAACATAAATTAAAATTATTAATAGTGAAATTATAATAATAATATAAATTTATATGTGAACCCAAATAAAATTCATGCAATATTACACTGAAGTGACAAAAGTCATGGGATAGCAATTTGCAAATTTTCAGATGGCAGTAGCATCGCGTAGAACAGGTATAAATGCGCAGTGCTTTCGCAGAGCCATCATTTCTGTTCAAGTTATTCATGTGAAAGGAGGTTTGACGTGATGATGACCGCACGACGGGAATTAACAGACTTTTGAACGCGGAATGTTAGTTGGAGCTAGAACCCATGGGTCATGGAAATCGTTAGGAATTCAACATTCCCAGATTCACTGTGTCAAGAGTGTGCCGAAGTATGAGCAAAAAATTTCAGGCATACCATCCCACCATGAACAGCGCAGTGGTCGACCGCCTGCCCTTAGCGACCGAGACCGGCGACGTCTGCAAAGAGTCGTAAATTCAACAGACAAGCAACACTGCGTCAAATAACCGCAGAAATCAATGTGGGGGCGTACAAGGGACTTGTCTGTTAGAACTGTGCGGAGAAATTTTGCTTTCTTGGGCTATTCCAGCAGAAGACCGACTCGAGTGCCTTTACTGGCAGAACGACATCGCTTGCAGCGACTCCAGGCACGTGAGCATATCGGTTGGTCCCTAGATGAATGGAAAACCGTGGCCTGGTCCGATGAATCACGATTTGAATTGGTAGGGGAGCTGATGGTAGGTTCCAGTGTGGCTCAGACCCCACGGATAATGCCATGGACCCAAACTGTCAGCAAGGCACTGTTCAATCTGGTGGTGGCTGCGTAATGGTGTGGGCTGTTTTCATGGCATGGACTTGGTCCTCTGGTGCGACTGGACCGAACATTGACTGGAAATGCTTATGTTCAGCTACTTGGAGATCACTTGCAGCCATTCATGGACTTCATGTACCCAAACAACGATGGGATTTTTATGGATGACAATGCGCCATGTCACCGGCCACAACTAGTTGCGATTGGTTCGAAGAACATTCTTGGAAATTCAACGAATGATCTGGCCACCTAGATCACCCGACATGAATCCCATCGAGCATTTATGAGACATCATCGAGAGGTCTGTTCGTGCCCAAAATCCTGCACCATCAACGCTTTCAAAATTATGGACGTTTATCGAGACAGCATGGCTCAATATTCCTAGTTTTAAGACTTCCAACGACTTTGAGTCCATGCTACGTCGAGTTGCTGCACTTCGCCGGGCGAAAGGAGGGCCGACATGATATTAAGAGGTATCCCATGACTTTTGTCACTTCAGTGTATATTAGTATTAGTAGTATTTATGATAACAAATAGAAATGTGTGCAGTATTATAGTAATGTGATCCCTTTTATAAATATGTGAATATTATAGTAGCATTTGGGATCCATCCTTGGTTTCAAAACAACAGGCCATTCCTGCCTGCTTTTCTTCTAACTTGAAAATTATGATGAGTATAATGCAAATTATGATAGTATAAATTTATCATCAGTATATGTGAACCCTAATATAAATGTATGAATTATATTTTTAGTATAAGTATTATTTGTGATTCTTTATATAAATGTGTGCAGTATTATTGTAGAATAAATACTAGTATCTGTGATGTCCAATACAGATGATAAATAATTTTGTGCCGTTTGTTTCATATCTAGATTCTGCTTTCATCTGTATTTGATATTGTAAAAAGTTGTTAATAGAGCCAGAGGAATAGTGTATGATGCAAAGCCAGAGTCTCCTCTTTTCTGAAAGCAGTTATTGCAATTGACTCCTTCAGCACTTTGAAACTAAGTCCTCTTGAAAAGCAGGTATCATTGTACTACCAGGTCACAAGTTGTGCATCTGCCTACTTTAGGAGTATTGTTTATTGAAAATGTAGAAAATTGATGACATATATATATTCCTCTGTCCTAAAATAATGCGACTTGAAAACCAATTGACTAAGCTTCTTTGGACTTTGGTACCACAGGCTTCAGGTTCGAATTCTGACGATGGAGTAGATGTTTGTGAGTGGGTCGGAATCCACGTTAAACTGTAAGTCCCGATCTAATTAGCCCAAAGTGTGCAAAAAACTGACCGTAGCGACAAAACCAAACCTATAATAATAGTAACATGTGAATATTTAAACTGGAATAATTAACTGCAGCTGTAAGCTGTTGCAGTTGTAAGTATGAGTTGCAACATAAAATTGCGAAGCCTTCAATCAAAACCAATGCTTTATGACATCTGTCATGTGTTTTGACACATCTTTCAATTTTAGGTTAACCTAATTGTTACGAACTATAACTATGTGGTACTAAGTATATCGATGTGATTTTGAAATTTAGATAACTTTTGTGCAAATTTTTATGAATTTATATACATAGAAAATATATTCGACTGTTTTACACTTTTTTTAATATTTAGTTTTAAAAGCAAAGTTTCTAAGCAAAGTAAAAGTTTCTGTTGTGTAATTAACTTAGCAAAAGTAAATAGCAATAAGTGCAATTATTACAATTATTTAATAATAATAAGTGCAATATTTAAAAGCAAATTTTCCGTAAGTGTAATTACTAAGCAAAATAAGTGGCAATAAGTGCAATTATTTCAATTATTTAATAATAAATGCAATTACTACAATTATTTATTAATAATAAATTCAATTATTTAAATGCAATAAGTGTAATTTTAAAGTATAAGTGTAATTAACTAAACAAAAAATAAGTAGCAATAAACGCAATTATTTAATAATAAAAAGTGCAGAATTTAAATGTATTTAATAATAAAAAGTGCAGTATTTTAAATGTAAAAGTTTCTAAGTATAAGTGTAATTAACCCTAAGCAAAAAATGCAGCAATAAGTGCAATTATTTCAATTATTTAATAATAATAAGTGCAATTATTTCAATTATTTAATAATAATAAATGCAATTATTTAAAAACAAACTTTCTCTAAAGGTAAGTGTAATTACTAAGCATAAATAAGTTAATAAGTGCAATTATTGCAATAAGTGCAATTTTTAATAATATTTTTCACTAAGCAATAAGTGCAATTCATGCAATTATTTAATAATAATAAATGCAATTTTTGCAAAAAAAAAAACTTATTTCTCCTTTTAATAATAATAAATGCAATTGTTGCAATTATTTAATAATAATAAATGCAATTATTTAAAAGCAAAAGTTTCTAAGTATAAGTAAAAGGTAAGTTAAGTATTTTTGTGGTTATTTTTTTACTAATGCCACTAAATTTTTACATTTTATTTAGAAATTCAATAATTACAAAAAGAAATAACTGACAGAGTTGAAATCATGGGTGCAGTCATTTTAAATTACGTGGAATATTTTTCTAATTTTAAACTAAATAAATAAAAACATAAAACTTCAGCTTCCTTTTTATGGATCCACAAGTATTTAAATTCTTTTTATAAAAAAGAACATTTCGAATCAGATTAAGGTTTTAATTCATGCAATTTTTACTCAGTGAACGAAAAAAAAATAAAAATGATCACACGAACTCTCCTTTTAAGTATTACTCCAAGAAAACTTTGAAACTTAAAAATGCGAAACAATATGAAGATTTTAATACCAAGTTTTATTGCATTTGTTAAAAGAGGGAGGGGCGAGGGGTAGTACTGGATAATCGCAGTGTTTGTTTATTCCTTATATAAACATGTGGTATTACAGTAACATTTGCGCTCACTTATATAAACATATGAGTATTACAGTAGCATTTGCGATCCCTTATATAAACATATGAGTATTAAAGTAGCATTTGCGATCCCTTATATAAACATATGAGTATTACAGCAGCATTTGTGATCAGTAGCATTTGCGATCCCTTATATAAACATATGGGAGTAATAGAGTAGCATTTGCGATCCCCTATATAAACATATGAGTATTACAGTAGCATTTGCGATCCCTTATATAAACATATGAGTATTACAGCAGAATTTGCGATCCCTTATATAAACATATGAGTATTACAGCAGCATTTGCGATCCCTTATATAAACATATGAGTATTACAGTAGCATTTGCAATTATTTAAAAGCAAAGTTTCTAAGTATAAGTAAAAGATAAGTATTTCAGTGTTTTTTTTTAGAAATGCCACTAAATTTTTACATTTATTTAGAAATTAAATTAATTCGAAAAAGAACTGAAATCAAGAGTGCAGTCATTTTTAAATTGCATGGAATTTTTTTCTAATTTTAAATTAAATAAAAAAAAACATAACATTTAAGCTTCCGTTTTATGTATCCAAAAGTATTTAAATTCTTTCTTCTTTTAAAAAAAAACATTTTGAATCAGATTAAGGTTTTAATTCATGCTAGTTAGAAAAAAACTGACCACACGAACTCTCCTTTTAAGTATTATACCAAGAAAACTTTGAAACTTAAAAATGCGAAACAATATGAAGATTTTAATACCAAGCTTTATTGTTTTTATTAAAAAGAAGGGGAAACCAACGCGGTAATTACTCGATAATCACAGTGTTTGTCACGAAAATTGACGTGAAAAGAGGTTTTTCCATTTGAACAGCTAATTGCCTCTTGTTTAATTGATACAAATGCATCCGGGAAAATGGTTTTTTTTTGGTGCAACGAAAAACGATTAAAAGTTTCCGGTGAATGATGAGATTTTACAGATTCATTCAAGTTTAGAACTTAAGATCCGGAATGATTTTAATCTTATTTTAAGGGCTAATCTTCTTAAGTTTTAAAGACCTCCTTTTCTGTGAAAGCTGGTGTTGAAATTTAAATAAATATTAAAAAAAAATCTCAAATTAAGGATCAGAAATAAACCAGATATTAAACAGTTTTTCTTAATGTCGCGTATCATCCAATTAGTTGGACAAATTCTAATCCGATTAACAAAATGGTTATTAATAATTGTCCATTGCTACATTATTTGAGTAAAATAAAAAAATACCCATCATAACTTTTCCAGATTTTAACAGGTAAAAAAAGGTAGCGGAATAATATACCATACAGATGAACTACAAATGTTTAAAACAAAAATGGTCTTAAGTATCTAATTATAACGAGCAGGTACATCCACATCAATTTCGCAAGAATAATTCTGTAATTCAAATGATTTTTCGCTCAATTTTTTATCTTTCATAATTACACATAACGTGTTTTTGGAAAATTAAAAAAAAAAACTGAATATCATCGGCTTAAATCCTTTGAATTTAATTACACTGTAACTGAATCGGATATTTGATGACAACGATTCTATGAAGACAGTACCTAATAAATTACAAAACTAAAACGATGAAAAAAAAAAAATATATCATTTTAATCTTCATCGTTAATTTAGTAATTAGAAATATTTATTTCTTTGAAAATTTTTATATCTGATTATTTCTTAGCGTTTTCAAATTTGTAGCAAAACTTATTATAGTGAAGACATATAAGCATTTTTATAATAATGTCTTGAAAAATAATATTATTTTTACATTTACGGTTCCTTGGTATCGGAAAATTTGCTGCAAATGTTTAATCTGGTATGGAATGTTTTTTTTTAAGTTCTTCTGTAGAAACACTAAAAACTTTTACGCTTGTGCTAATTAACAGAATTATCTTCTTAGCAAATACAAAAAAATTTAATTGTTTTGAATTTAAGAACAGTTTATCTTTACTATTAATATTGATTCTTTCTTGCAAAAATATTTGATGTATTTAATCTTTCTAGCTGCATGCAGCTGCAAAAGAAAATCATCAAATTCTTAAAAATTTCCAAATTTTGAAAAGATAATTTCCTTACTATATTACTAGAGAGAAGAAAATTTCCTTATTTTGAGATATATATATATATGTATCTCAAAATTAGGAAATTTTCTTCTTTTTAATTAGGAAATAATTATATATATATAATAAATAACTATAATATATATTATAATTATTTTATTCATTATACAATTATTTATGATTATATATAGATATCGATATGTGCCGTTGTTGTTGTTGTTGTAGTAGTAGCAATAGTACTAGTAGTCATCTTCTTCTACTTCACTGGCAGCGGGTCTGATGGCCAATTGGCTAATGCTCTGACCTTTGGTACCACAGATTTCAGGTTCGAATCCTTAGCAATGGCATGCATGTTTTGTTAGTGGTTCGGAATATACGTTAAACTATAATCTAATAACTTGAACTGTGTAATTATCCTACAGTGTAAAAAAATAACCGGTGAGCGGCAAATCCAACTTTCTTCACTAGCACTATTCCCCCCCGGTGGGCCAAGACCGTCTGCTACTGGCAGATTCAACGCTCTAATGTCGTATTAGACCGGGACCTACGGTTTTAAAGTGGATTCTGGGATGCTTCAAACATCCATAGTACCACCGAGACTGAATTCGAAACTTGTGGTACCAAGCTGTAGTCACTCTGCCATCAGGCCCTATGTATTTATATACAATCACATATATCCTGTCCTTATCCGGCTTCTGAAAAAAAAGCTTATTAATCTTTTTTTTTTTTATCAAAAAGATAATATGAATTTCTTATCAAAGAGATAAGCTCATGCCACCAACAAAAATCGAACCATCATCCGCATCCATACCACGTACCTTGCAGTATAACTAACCCGTGAGGTGTGAATCCTATAAAAGTTAGATTCAATAATCTGCATTCATTTCTGTACATCATACTGTTGTCTATACCGGGTATGGGTACGATAAATACGTATGTATTTCCATTGGGCTTGAGAAAAGAGATTTGATTTGATTTGGTTTGTCACACTACGGTAATTTTGTTCACACGGGGTTGATTAGACAGGGACCTACAGTTTTGTGAAAAATCTTGGCGTTGGATTCTGAACCACTAATAAACATCCATCAGGCAGCCCTGAAGTTCACCGCCAGGATTCTAACCTGAAGCCAGTGGTACCAAAATCCTGGCGTTGGCAGTGCTAGACAAAACTGACCATCAGTGGTAAAAGCAGCCCCCATGTTTGTGAAGTTCAAATCCTGGCGTTGGCAGGGATGTTTATTAGTAGTTCGGAATCCACGTTAAATTATAAGTCCCTAACTTGAAGCCAGTGGTACCAAAAGCCAGAGCGCTAGACAATTGGACATCAGGCAGCCCCGTGTTGTGAGGTTCGAATCATGGTGGAGGCATGGAGGTTTATTAGTGGTTCGGAATTAACTTTAACAGTAGGTTTTCCGATCTAATTAGCCCTCGTGTACACAAAATGACCATAGAGCGACAAACAAAATCGCAACACGGGGCTTGCTATTACAGAAATTATTCTTCTAAATTCTAGAAAAATTATGAAAATAAACCAAATATTTGGAAATCCATATTATAATAACAATAACAATAAAAATGCTCTCCTATTTATTATTCGCCGAAATCGTTAAATTAAGTTCCTGCCCGATGCTATCGAATTATTCGCACGACGCTCTAAAAATGTTGCACAAGGATGCTTATAAATCTTGTGTTCAACCATATTTCGCCACAGCAATGTGAAAAGGCTGCACCTGCTTTCATAAAAGGTGTTGCTTTATTAACATCACCCAGAACAATGCAATCCTTTTCCGAGTTATTTTAAAACGCGGAACAGACCGTCTGGAGGGTGAGTTATAAAAAATGTTACTTGATTACGCAGATGCGAAACTCCATGTAAAACTGTAAAGTAGCGATTGCCCAATTCCTGAATTGCGCTTGATATTATATCAGCTTTTGGACATAAGGAAGTGAGAGAGTGGATCGTTTATGAAATCGTACGATAAGAGTTAATGCGTTTGTTTATTTTTAGAAAAATGTATAGAATGGAAGGCAGTTAAAAAGCCATCAACTTGCCTAAAACATTTCGAGGGAATATTTTAAGTGAATAACAATAAAATAAAGAGATTTATCTTGATATCTTGAAGGGCCTGAATGGTCGAATGGCTAGCGCTCTGGCGCTTGGTACCTCGGGTTCCAATCCCGGTGGTACCATGGATGTTTGTTGTGGTTCGGAATCCACTTTAAACTGTAGGTTCCGGTCTAATATAATTATAGACCGTTGACCGTAGGGATGATAACTCAACTCCGTAAATAGAAAACATTTCTTGTCTCGAAATCTGTCAGTAGCAGAAGACTTTGGCTCACCGTGGGGTGTGTAGTGCCAATGAAGAAAGTTTCGTTTGTCGCTCTGAGGTAATTTGTTTGCACACTTTAGGCTAATTATACCAGGACCTAGAGTTTAACGTGAATTCCTATCCACTAGTATGTTGTTGTCTATACCAGATATTGGGGTGATAAATATGTATGTCTTTCCATTGGGCTTCAGAAAGAAAGTAAGGACACTGTCCTTGGACATGTCCCTTCGAAATTGTAACTTAGAACTTCACACCATGGGGCTTCATAGCCAGAGCACTATCCAATTGGCCATCAAGTCGCATATCACATAAAAAAGATATAAGATCAAGATAACATGATCGTAGAGCGTTGCGGAGTTATACGTTATTCGTTACTCCGCGTCCGTAGCTTATCTTCAAGCTACACGCACGTCCTGGGTAGTGCTAAGTGAGTAACGTCGGTGCAGCGCTTGCCTGAAGGATCGAAGAAAATTGTTTGAGTGTTTGCCAGCTGAATGAGAGCAAAACAAATCTTGATATCTTGATGGTAATCTCTTTTATGTGACATGCGGCCTGATGGCCAATAGTCTAGTGCTCTGACGTTGGTACCACAGGCTTCAGGTTCGAATTGTGGCGGTGGCATGAATGTTTGTTAGTGGTTCGGAATCAATGTTAAACTGTAGATCCCTGTCTAATTAGCCCAAAGTATGGTATGGTTTGACTTTCTACGATCATTTTGTGCACACTTTAGGCTGTTAGACCTAAGATTTCCCAATTCCTGAATTGCACTTGGATTATATCAGTTTTGGGACATAAGGAAGTGAGAAGTGGATCGTTTATGAAATCGTACGATAAGAGTTAATGCGTTGTTTATTTTTAGAAAATGTTTCCAAGAAATGTGTAAAATGGATGGTAGTTAAAAATTCATCAACTTGCCTAAAACATTTCGAGGGAATATTTTAAATGAATAACAAAAAATAAATATTAACAAGAGATCCATCTTGATTGTACGTTTGATAAATTTACTTTCTTCTTCATTGGCCAACATCCCCATGGTGGGCCAAGGCAGTCTGCCTACTGGCATATTGGTAAATCTTATGTGATATAGATACTTTGGAAGTAGGGAATTTCAGAATAGTTATGTAATATCAGCTATATGTAAATTGAGCTATGTAGCAGGTTCAGCTTATTTAGGGTGTCTTGCTACATCGTAAGAACAGTACGTTTGCGGTTTTTCAATTCCTTCAATTAGCTCACACTCTCCCTCTATATATCTTCTTCAAATTTTCAATCGTTAATAAAATACTTTTTATTCATCCACCCAAGTTCAAAGGCATTTTTTTTAACTTGATGACACTGGATGTTAATACAGTTTTTTCAAATATTAATTCAGTAATTAAATTTAATTCATTAATTAATTTTAGTGTCCTCGTTTTTGAAACAGTGCCTACAACAATGCCGCCAGCGGTCTGAACCTCAACACTAATGCTCAGAAGTGGCGCACGTTACCACTGAGCCATGAGTCGGACTCTTTTTTTTTTTTCTTATAATAGAGAACAAATGAGACATCTTGTGATTTTTAGTATCACAATAATAAGAATAATTGCAAGTACTGTGATCACTAGATACGTAGTAGATTCAGTTTTATTCAGGTATCCTGCTACACTGTAACAGTTTGATGTCTTTATGATATACATTTACTTTTATTTATACCAAACCCTCGTGATAGTATCTGGAGGGTTTACACTTCTTCTCGAACTCACTCAAAGGACTTTCTGTCCTACGTATTTATTGTAACCATCACTGGTAAAGGTGTTGCTTATCGAATTTCGAATCAGGCTCCTTTTTCGCAAAGCCAGCCCACTATCCGCCAAATATCTCTCTTAACAAGTAACTCTTAGTAACTCTTTTCTTATGCAAATACCTGATCTTTGGGGGTTTTTTACACTAGAATATAAATGAAACATCTTGAGTTTTTTAATGTCGCAGTAATAGGAATGAATACAGGGATGTTGACCAATAGATATGTAATAAATTCAACTTTAATCCAGGTTGTTCTATTACACTAAACAACAGTTTGACTTCTTTATGATCTAAGTTTACGTTTTTTATCTTTATCTGAACGAAAGCCCTCAGGAATAGTACCTGGAGGGTTCACTTCTCTTCCTCGAACTCACTCGAAAGACTTTCTGTCCTACGTATTTACCATCCCACTCACTGGTAAGGGTATGGTATGGTTTGTCGCTCTACGGTCATTTTCTGCACAGTTAGACTGGGACTTACAGATTAACGTGGATTCCGAACCACGAACAAACATCCATGTCTCCGACAGGATTCGAACCTGAAGACTGGGGTATCACTGGTAAACTTGTTGATTGTTGCGTTTCGAATCAGACTCCCATTTGTCACAAAGTCATCCCGGTATCTTCCAAGTATCTCCAGTTCTTTTGTCTTATACAAATACCTGCTATTTGTTTTTACAATGCACTTTAAATGAGACATCTTGTGATTTTTAGTATTCACAGTAATAGAATGATTGTGACAAAACACAGTTATGTGACTAAACTTCACTACGATAATTATTTTAGAAATAGTGATTCACACTCAAAATAAAGCATTAAATTAAAAATAAAAATAATATAGCATTAGTACTAGCTACAGCATTATTCTATAGGGTGGTTATCATCAAAGTGCCAGGACAGTGCGTCCTAGAAGAATACCAGGTGGGCCCTGTGGTATTTCCAAAGAAGTAAGTGTCCGGATATAAAAACAAGTAATATAAAAAAAATAAAAAGTCAATTCCTACTTTTTTTTTCACTCTATTGCAGAAAGTCCTTTATAAATACTTTTCATTCATTTTTTTAAGTTTATCGGGCGCCATCTATTGGTGGATATATGTAACTTAAATCTAAAAAAAATTAATTAATGAATTAAATTTAATCACTGAATTAATATTTGAAAAACTGCATTAACATCAAGTGTCCTCCACTACAAGTTCAAAAAAAATGCATTTTACTTGAGTGGAAGAATAAAAAAGTATTTTATGAACGATTGAAAATTTGAACAAGATATATATAGGGAGAGTGTGAGCGAATAGAAGGAATTGAATAAATATAGTTATTATTTTTCTTGTCAGGTTTCACGTTCAAAGACAGCTTTCCTTATGCCCAATAACTTAACCTTTTACATACAACTAACCAACTAACCATTTTACTATAGCATTTAAAGTTACTGACAACAGTTAAAGTGGGAAGTGAAATGCCATGGAAATACTATTTATGTACATGTATTGTGATGAAGCTTATTACTTTCACTTTAATATTAAAAGATAATGTAGAAAAACAAGAGTGAGAGAGAGGAGATTTAGATGGATTGATTGGTTATTTTCACAAATTTCACCAAGAATCTATTCTATCTTTGACAGTAGGTTCCCATTAAATACTAAAATGTCCAAAAGTAAGACTTAATTTTTAATTAAAAACTCCCGGGGCTCATGGAATTTCAATTTTTTCTTTCTTTTTTATGTTGCTGGTATAGCCCTTGACATCTGTGATTTCACGTCAAAATATTTATTAGTGTTTCAGTTACACTTGAGACATCGGTGATTTTCGAAATGTCTGATTGATCAAAGAACTTGATTCAACGTATAGTTTATTCTATATCATTTACAAATGATATAAACAGTTCAAAGAAGGCAGAGAACGCTTTGAAGACGAAGAACCCTCTGGTAGACCCTCAACCGACGAAGTTCACATCCAAAAATTAAACATTTGGTGCTTGCAAACCGTCGATTTACAATTAGAGACATTGTTGATGATGTTAGAATTTCAAAAGGATCGGTCAATTCCATTTTGGACCTCAAACACATCAAATCTTGATTGGTACCGAAAACACTGAATGAGCCAGCTCACACTGCATTGATTCTTCGTGACTTTATCGCCAAAAAATGAAACACATATCGTTCAACAACCACCGCATTCACCTGGTTTATCGCCGTGCGACTTCTGGCTATTCCCTAAACTCAAAGACCACTCCGGGGACACCGTTTTGAGTCGATTGAAGAGATTCAACGTGAATCGCCGCTATGCATTGATTGAAGCTTGATTGATTTCAGCATGCATTGAGGATTGGAAAAAAAAGTTGGCATAAGTGCATTGTGTCCGGAGGGGATTACTTTGAAGGAAATGAAATAAATTTGGAAGAATAACTAAAGAGTTTTTAAAAAAATAAAATTGGTCTTACTTTTGGGCACAGTAATATGTTCTCATTAAATATATTAAATGAAAAGTCTCTTCTAAA
>BPLR01019045.1:0-86383 GCA_021605095.1 Caerostris extrusa | reverse complement strand
TTATAATTAAAGACCCTCTTTCAAAATGCTGTCAAAAAGAACCCTTCGGCATTGGAACTGAAGATACAGAAAGAAGGGGGAATCGGTACGGCATCAAAGAAAAGTTCCAACGTGTATCAGTGGATGACGCTGTATGGCCTAAAGAAAGTGAATTTGGCTGTCAGGCTTGGCATGAGTTGCACATGAAACCCATTGTAGTGTTCCATGTGCTCGATGGTTTCAGTTTTTGGACGGAAATAGGACTTCCCAAGTCATTCTACGGTTGTGACACTGTGAGTGGAAAGCCCATCCACCACGACAAAGTCATATCCAATGGGATGGGGAAAATCGGTGGAACTTTTTTTTTGGATGCCGTACCATTTCAACCCCTTTTATAGTATCTTCAGTTTGTTGTAATGAATAATTCTTTTTGTAACATTTTGAAAGTGGGACTATAATCACCCTGTACATGCGTGATTATTTTAGAATGTCATATAAAAATATTTATCTTAAAAAAACAAATGTTTATTTATTTATTTAATGGCTTATTTTTTGTTCTTACCAATGGGTCATTTTTATATTAAAACAAAAATTACTTTTGTACAACTTAAAAATTTTAAAAGTAAAATACTTCTAATAAATAAAAAGGATAATGACTTCCTTAATAACATATAACTAATTAATATATTCATTTAAAAAAAAAAAAATTGCTAATCTTATTGTCTATATTTTTTATATATTTTATTATTGAAAATATGTAAACTACACTCAAAGATAGGAAGGTTTATGATTTGGTAATTTCTAAACTGTGATTATACCGATCAGACTTTTTCTCTGTAGGCTTTTTGATGTTAAACAGGAATAATACCGAAGATTATTTGGAAGCAAGTCTATAGTAGATATTATCAGAAAACCGGAAAAATAACTATTTTGTACAGGATCCAGGGTACAGGATTCTAAAATTTCCCCGTTTTTTATTTATTGTTATTTATTTACTTAAAAGATTTTAAGAGAAACCGATTGAAATAAATAAATCTGTTTGGGTTTTGTTTTTCTGATAACAATTTCCCCAATTTGCGTTTTCAAAAGTAGTATTTGTTTGTGTTAAAAGCAACAGTTTATAAAGAACGTGTATCAACTTAAAATTTTTTTGAAGATTGTGAAAAAATTCATGATACTTAAAGAGCAAATAAGGGAACAAAAACTTAAAAACATGAGAGAAAAACTTCTGTTAATAAAAGTTTAACTTTTTAAAGTAACACAGATTTGTAAATCATAACCGTATACATTTCCTTGAAGCAAAAAAAGGTTTCACAATAAAAAGCTTTTTTGTGGTTATGTTTGAGATTTGAATTAGCATTAAGTAAATTTGACAATTTGTACTGTTTTAAATCAAATGGAACTTGAACTTGTTATACTATATATTCACAGTCACTTTTTCTCACCTTTGTTAAACAGAATTTTGAAAATTTATCTTCCTCGTTAACACTTTTTTATTTTGTGAAGGACTAAAATTAAAATGCTTTAAGAAGGTTTTCTGGGGCGTTGGTAATATCCAAAAAGAAGTAAAATTAAGTGAATCTTTTTATAAGTTACTTTTTTGAACTATTGATGACTAAAAACAGTCCATAAACCGCAACTGCTGCCACCTTAAATGAATTTAATAAATATTGAGATTTCCAAGCGCTACAAATCGCCTTTGGGTCGCATGTCCTAATCTGTATTTCCCTTTCTTACAACACTATTTTCATAAAATTTAATTGTAAGTAGAAATGTATCGATAAAAAAGGTTGAAAAAAAAAAATTATCAATTTCGTGTACAAATTTTGCAAAAGGGAATGTCGTAATTGCTTAAAGTAAAAAACAAAATTAATGACTCGAATGAGTTTATAAAATAAAACGAGAAATAATTTTCGCAAGAACAAACAAGTTAGATTGCGAGGAAAATGTATTGAACGTTTACCTATAAGTTATTCTAGCATTTATTAACAGATAAAACCCAGGTATGCAATTTTTATTTCCAAAAAATAAACTATAAATTATTTTATCTATTTTAGGTCTTCAAATAACCTCATAATATTGAGCTGTTCTACATTTTACGTTTCTGTATGTGGCTGAATTTTCTTTCGTTCTTTAATTAAAGATCAATATCATATCTACGGAACATTAATTTTATATCAGTTGAACATTTTTCAACAATACTAATTCATTCTTAATTTACAGTCGTTATATAAAGATTTAGATCAGGGGTGGCCAACCCAAATGATGTTGTGGGCCACTTCGGAGATGCATCCTAACTCAACGGACAGCATATAAAATTATACACTCAAGAGCCAACACATTATGACCACCTGTCAATAACGAGTTGGTCCACCTTTGGCGCGCAACACAGCTTCAACCCGCCTTGGCATGGATTAATACCAGTTAAATACCACTTATACCTGATCACCTGCCTTCCACGTTATTCAGGCGAGTTCATTGCAAAATGTAGGGGTGGTCATAATGTTTTGGCTCTTGAGTGTATATTCCCCCTATTAGATTTTGATCCATTATAGACATTTTTTTGGAGTGAAAAATGGAAACTTACGAGTTATTATTATTGTGTTCACTATTATTCTTACATGTAAACATAGATAATAATGATATTAAATGCATATTGTAAAGAAATATATAACACAAAAAAAATGAAACTTAAAAAATACACAGGAAATAAAAAAAATGGAATCATTAAAAAACATTTATTTGATGTGTGCGCCATGTGTTTCTCTACTCTTTCCCTCTTTGAATGAATGGATGGTACGTATTTCGTGCATGGAAGAGACTGTACTGAGTCTGACACAGTACAATGTATGCTCGAGAGCCTATGAGGATGACTATGAGACTCTGTACTATAGGGTGGCTGTAACATCACTTAATGTGTTTTGACTTGCATCCAGCAATCAGAAATTACATGGGTTGTAATATCTGCATAATAATAATTTTTTGGGGGTTGATTACTAGCAAACTTGTTTCACATCCAGCTATTTTGTATAATATATATATATATAAATAATATAAATAGCTGGACATTGGATATATGTTTTCACTAACAAGGGTTGATGGACAACAGTTCCTGCTATGACAGCCATCAGGAAAAGAAATGTATCGCCTAATTTCTCTCTTTTTCATAACCTTGCATAATCACTCTTGCATTTATATTCCTAAGAAAAACAAGGATATTGCCTAGATTTCTATTACCGCTAGTTGCATGACACTATTTTGAAAAAGCGAGTAGACTAGACAATTTTTCTCGAAGGTTCTCTGTCGCTATCACTTTTATCCTGTGCACACACATTGCATAGTCAAAGTCTATCTATAACAGATACATAGGAAAGCTGAATCCTAACACCTCACTGCAGCAGATGCAATGAACGTACCAATTCGTTGGGAAAATGAATAAAAAAGCGTTTTTAACAAATACTATCGAAATGTATTATTATTAATTTTTTCCGGAAATGCAATTATTATTATTTTTGTATAAAGTATAAATACGTAATACACATACATGCAAATCACGCGCACGTCGTAAATATGCAGGCAAACAATACGAAATATAAAATTCTTCATTGATTTCATTTGGGATCAAAATTTGGCTTCTACAGTGAAATACATTCTGGGGCCTACTTTTAACACTTTTATTTATTCATATCAGGATTAGAAGTGTAATAATCAACATCCAAACACTTTATTGCACTCACGATAATGCAAATTATACAGAATAATCATTGTAATTCACACTTTTAAAATATTCTTCATTAACTCACTTCAAGTTTTCCTAAATTAGTTAAAAAACCTGACAGATTTACATCTTTCATTATAATTTATTTCATAATTATTTTCACAATAATTTTTCATGGATAATTTCTGAATCCATGATAATTTTAATATTTCCAGAGATATCTGTAAGAATAATGAACTTTTCATATATTCCATAAAAAGCACTTGTAAAAGGCATTGACCCTGATAGGCATCTGCTCAGATCCTCAGTTTCAAAATATCTCTTATGAGACGTGAATTTGATTGAATTAGGAATTTGGAAAGGATCATATCATTTATGCAGGATAAAATGGCAAAGCAATTTTTCGTATGTAGAATTGAGACGATTTTGAATATTTTTGGGAAGATTTTCTAAACATTTTTGAGATAGGCAAGCTCGATTGGCAAGAAATCAAAATTTATAGCTAGTAATATTTTAATGAATTCTAAATTTTTAATTTAACTCCGTGGACCGCATATAAAATTATAGACTCCCTATTATAGACATTTTCGGGAATGAAAATGGAAACAGAATGAGTTATTACCATTATTCTTGCATGAAAACATAGATAATATAATGATAATGATGCTAAACGCACAGTGTAAAAAAATACGTAACTATGTAAAAAATATATGTATAAAAAACGGTTTATAAAAAGAAATATATATATATATATATATTATAATTATTATTTCTATATATATATATATTGAAAAAGAAATAACAAAACACTAAAAAATGAAATATAAAAAATATACAGGAAATAAAAAAAATGAAATCATTTAAAAATATTTTATTTTACTAGGGCGCTATTTGTTTCTCCATTCATCATGAGTTCGTAGAATATAATTTAAAATATTTCGTGAACTCATATTTAATATACCGCATATAAAATTATAGAACTCTCTATTATAGACATTTTCGGGAATGAAAATGGAAACAGAATGAGTTATTACCATTATTCTTGCATGAAAACATAGATAATATAATGATAATGATGCTAAACGCACAGTGTAAAAAAATACGTAACTATGTAAAAATATATGTATAAAAAACGGCTTATAAAGAAATATATATATATATATATATTATTATTATTATTTCTATATATATATATATAACTAGAAAAGAAATAACAAAACACTAAAAAATTAAATATAAAAATATACAGGAAATAAAAAATGAAATCATTTAAAAATATTTATTTTACTAGGGCGCTATTTGTTTCTCCATTCATCGTGAGTTCGTAGAATATAATTTAAATATTTCGTGAACTCATATTTAATATATTCGCTAGAATATTATTTTAAAAATCAATGTTAATTTTTTTCTCTTAATTTCAACAGTTCATTTTTGAATAGAGGGATTTGTATTTTGTATTTGTAGAGGGTTTTGTATTATATTTTTGCTAATTGTTTCTTGCATAGCTAATTTATTTTTATTTTATTTTTAGGCATTTAAGAGTTTACAGAAATAACATATTATTACAAAAAATTACAAAAGCGAACCAAAGATATCAGGAATCTCTGTCTAGATAAAGAAAATGATTCCTCTAAACGATTGTCGCCCGATACAAAAAGTCTCCTATTCAATAACTATAATTCTCCTATAACTAAGCAGCTTGCTAGCAAATTGACTAGCGCTCTGGTCTTTAATGCCACACGCTTCAGATTCGAAGCCTGGCCGTGGCATGGATGTTTGTGAGGGGTTCGAATCCACTTTAAACTGTACGTCGCACTTTAAACTGTATAATGTGCACAAAATGACCGTAGACAAACTGAACAGCTTCAAACCAAACTTCAAAACAATATTTATACTTTTATGGGTAAAAAATCACAGTTTGAGGAAGTGGTTTTATTTCCTTTTTTTTAAACTTTTACACATAGAGGGCTTCATGTTTCCTTAAAGCAGGGATGGCCAACAGAAATGATCTTGCGATCCACTTTGAAATGCATCCTAACTCCGCATGTAAAATTATATATCCCCTATTAGATTTGGACCCACTAAAGACATTTTTTTGGGAGTGAAAAATTAAGACATAACGAGTTATTATTTTTTGCGTTTACTATTATTCTTACATGTCAACATAGATAATATAATAATAATGATCAATCCATATAAAAAATAATCAGCCTACTCACCTAATTTTTACACTAGATCCATTATGTAGTATTCCATTGCTTTTAATAAAGAGTTCACATCTGTGCAATTATTCATTTGAGCAAGGGAGTTGATAGTTTTGTTTGCAAATATTCCTTTGCTTATAATAAGGGGGAACACCATGTTGACTGTTCCTGTCAACGGCAACAAAAGCAACTCGTCCGATGACTTCTAATAAAAACAAATCAAATCAAAGAGAGTTGCGAACTCGGCATCAACACAATCGCGGATTACGAGTCGACTAACACGAGTCAATCGTCCGTGCTAAATCCCAATCCGTTCAGACTCAATCAACTAGCTACCCGTTCTGCCGAGCGAAACTTCGACAGCGCGGTTTCGACCTTCGCAGGTTGCTGTTCGCGAAAACACCGCTGGGATAAGAGGAAAATTATTCGCTTTTTTTCTCTTTAATGATTTAAGATCATGAATTCGAGTCTAAACGCACCCGTTTTGCTTTCTGGACTACTGATGAGGGTGATCTGGTAACGAGCCATTTTGTACTCACTAATAATCATCGGGTCAACCATGCGTGTCAAATGAGATGACGCTCGGCAAATGTCAACTTGTTTGTTGAACAATTTGGGTTCGTTGTGGATTGTTTCACCGTGTTGCAGAAAGAAACCACAGCGAAAACATCTGGAAGCAGATGCTATCTCTTTTCAAGTTTCCAACCTCCTCTATTACATTCTGTGCCACGGAACATTGCAGATTGTGTATTAAAATGAAATACGTCTCTGCAATCTAATGATAATAATGCATGATTGTTTCTAGATATTTCGTAAACACACATTGTTCTAAATATCATTATGCATCTACTTAATACAACACCCAGAATTCTTTTAATTATTGAGGCAGAGTTATTAATTGAATCTTATCCTATGAAAAGCGACAGGAAGAAAGTGACCTCGAAATAAGCCATAAATAAGCCGTTGCACATAACAATTTAAGATTTGAATTCAATACGTGAAGAAAGTCTTTTGATTCCAGTATAGATATACAAAAAGGATTATTAGTATTACACATTATTTCAATCGCATTTAGTGAACCGAACTTTCCCAAAATGCATAATTAACGTGTAATCACTTAACATCATTTTAATGATACACGAAATCTCTGTATTATTAAAATAAAAATTTGGGTACCAATTTTTGAAATCTTAAAAGAGAACTTCTTGTTGTGACTGATCCTCAGTGTCCTGAGCGGCCTGATGACCAATTTGCTAGCGCTCTGTCCTGTGGTACCACAGGCTTCAGGCTCTAATTGCGGCGGTGGCATGTTTCAGAGTGGTTTGGAATCTACTTTAAACCGTAGGTCCAAGTTTGTTTAGATCTCGTGTGCACAAAATGACCATACAGTGGCAACCAAAACAAAGCTCAGCGTCCTGCAGTGCGGAACGGACATCCCATGAGTAATCTATTTATGGATGGAAGGAGAAGGGCAGCGGGGGCCACCTGTAGGTAGAAGTCTGACTTGCCTCCGTAACGCTCTTTACATTCATATGATACCGGGGCCTGCGGCATAAAAGGAATTCCGAATTACTACAAACATCCACGACACCGTCGGGATGCGAACCCAATACCTGTGGTACCGAGTGCCAGAGCGCTAGCCCCTCGGCCATCAAGTTCCTACAGCTATATTCTAGGTTTAATGCAACATGAGAAAAGTGTGAACCACAAGCGATATTTAAATGCAATGCAGTTTTTAATAATGTGTATTTATTTCAAACAGCATGCATAACAGACAGGAAATCCACCTGATCAACAAGTCTGGAAAAAGCATTATTGCAAACATTTTTGTTAAAATAGCGACAGTGCAATAAGTTTCCAACTAAAATACCATTTAATCTTTCACGATAACTTATTTGAAATGCAAATATATATTTGGTAATGGTAGCAGCACTTATATTCACAGATAATATGTAGTTCCTTTTCATTCATCATACTCATTGTCATAGTCATCATCATTATCGTAATGAAATATTTTTTACTAAACCCGTCTTTTGAAAAACTGCATAAAGTTTGTTGCTCACGTTCCTACGAAAAGACGTTCGACGTGGCCAGAGCGCTGGCCACTTGGCCACCAGGCCGCTCTACAGAGATATGAAAACGGGATCTACGGTTTAAACGGACTCGAACCCGAAACTCGTGGCGCCGAGCCACGGACACTCGGCCATTCAGACCCAAATAAGAAGTTAAAAAGGTAAATTGCCAAATGTTTCCTTTTTTACATTATGACTGCTTTTTACAATATGTACCGGATGTATATTTACCAATTGAATTTAACACACTTTTATTTATAATATTTTAACAAAACATTTAACAATTTTGTAAATAATAAGATTAAAGTTATATCATTCATTTAACAATTTTGTAAATAATAAGATTAAAGTTATATCATTCATTTAACAATTTTGTAAATAATAAGATTAAAGTTATATCATTCATTTAAAAACAAAAATATGGACAAACCTTTTCTTGATCAGAAATTTTAACAAATACTTGGAAATTTAAATTATTTTTACATAACATTTTTTAAAAAATGTAGTTAGAGAAATTAGCTGTAGTACAAACACAGCTGCAAAAATAGCTTTAATAAGTTTGAATAAGGGAAAAAATGCGGAACAAACGACAGATAAAAAACGGATGATACCTAATTAAAACTATGATTCGGCACAGGATAATTATGGATTGCGAATTCATTGCGTCATTGAACTGTATTGCCAACACGGCTAGCAATTTAAGGATTTTTTTTTTGTCACTCTACGATCATTTTGTGCACACATTAGGCTCATTAAACCAGGACTTACCTACAATTACAATACAGATTTAATACATAATATTTTTCAAATTATGGCGTTTTTATTAAATTTTGATTCATAAATTCAAAAGTCAAACTCATTTGTTTTTCATTTTGCAAAATGGCTTTCTGTTCAAATATTTAAAAGAGAGTACCGTGTTTGCTTCAACTTTAAATATATTTTTTTCTTATTTTAGATGTTTTGTCTTTTGCAAGCCACATACAAGGCAGAAATTTTTTATCCAATCGATAATTTAAAAAATATCTTTAAAGTAAATATTAATATCAATTTCAATAAGATTAAAAAGAGAATGTTACACGTTCACAATATGAATTCACTTTCTAAATCAGGCGCAAAAAAGATACTATATATTCGAAATATCATGAGCATAGCAACTTACGAAGAATTAAATCTTTCTAGTGAATAAAGTATATAATTTTTCTTTCTTTTTCCAATGTCGTTAATAATATCAACTGATCTTATTTATAAAAATTGCAGAAATCTAGAACAATTTAAAAAACATTGCCCGACTGAGAAGATGTACGGGAAAGACATTAAAAATAATCTAAAAATTAAAAAATCCTTTTATTTTAATCCTTTAATAAAGTTGCCAACAAAATAATTATATAGAAATATATTCTACTACAAAATAAAAAAACATATTCTGAAAAGAGTTGTCCGAGTAAATGATATCAAATAATAAAAACATTAAAATATTATGAATTTTTATCGTATTTACACATATTTTGTAGCATGGTTTTGAAGCACATTTTTATATCTAAAAGCTATAAGTGCTCGTAGTGCGTTGATTAATTCCTTCTACTTGAAGTTTCACATTTATCACTTTTGGCATTTTCTCGTGATTATGGAGCTATATAGTGCTTCTTATTGTATTTGGAATGCTTCATTCTTTCATTTATGCCTAGAATTTTCAAACTTTGATATATTCTTTTGGCTACTGAATGTGACAACGTTTCTTGTAAAATTTGGAATACTTCATTCTTCATTTACGACGACATTTATCTTACTGTTGTATATTCTTTTTAGAGATTCTTGAACAATTCCTTCTTCATGAAGTTCTTGATCTTCATGTGGCTATTAAATTTGTCCATTCCTGTAGTATTCCAATCCATTGCTTCATATATCTCGTGCATTACTAAATAATATTGTTATATTCCTGAGTTTATTCATCCCTTCTCGAATGTTCACACATGATAAGTTGAAATTTACCGAGCAAATTTCAATTATATTTTTTTTCAGTAGCTTTCATGGCTGCATTTCAGCGGTTTCTATTGACGTGTTCTTTCACGGAACCCATTACCTACATAAATAGGTGGAATCGCTATTTGCGGATCCCATAAACCCATTCCATTGAGCGATCCGTTTTATTTACCGAAAAATAAATAACCCTAAGATCATTACAATAACCTAAAGATCCTTTCCTCGTTTGTTTTCATTTGGTGTGTCCATTTCTCCCACTTAGAGTTAAAAGCAATAAGGACTTTTTCAGAAACATTCTGCCTCCCACTGTGACACAAATTACAACTCGGCCCTGGCGACAATGTTTTGTCACATTATATTCATAAAGAACCGCACATCTGTTACCGGGACGACGTTGGACAGAACCAGGTTAATAAATCTATTCGCAACTTGCATTAGTTTGACAATCGGTTGTTGTTTGAATAGGCCGGCCCACCCTTTTACTGTCTCTTTTCTCCGGCGGTTATAAAGTTAGCTTATAGAGTGGGAGAAGCAATGCAAAAATAGATGAACAGAAATGTTTTCGACAATTAAGTTAATCCTGTGAGATAATGCGGGAAATGAATTGTGAGACTCTAATTAAATAGGATGTCAAAAGTCACATTCTGCAATCTGTATTCAGAGTTAATATATGTTTTTAATTATATTTTTCTGAGAAAACCATTCATTCATTTGTAGGGCTGAGAGGGTGTATTCCATAAGATTTTGATACTTAATTGTGTTCAGTTGTCACGCCTTTCGATCTGTACAGGTGTCTCTGAATTCATGAGCCGAATCAAGTATTTTTGGAAATATCAATTTAGAATCTGAAAAGAATGGGTTTTGCAGCATTGCCTCGAGCTTCCCTGCAAATGGAGATGCAGATTTTAATTTGCATAATTCCCCATTATCTCTAACCCACATGCTACAAGTACACATACTTTCCAGTAACGATTCTCTGTTAGTGTGTGGCAAACATTGTAAATGATTTACAAGTCGGACCCTACTAGCTACCGTATTGACACAACGACATGATATATCGCATTTTCTAGAAGAAGAACAGTACTCCAGTTGTAAATGTTATAATACAGCTGGCAATACAGAGACTTCAAGGGGCTATATAGATTTTTTTTTATATTTCTTTTCATTATATTTGTTTCGATGTGTGATCATTTAAATTTGAGTTGAGAATAAATGCACATGGAATTTTCCCAATTCGCAGAAATAAAACTTGGTGCCTTAAGCTCATTCTCTCTCTTTACATATTGATCCTGTGAACCACGGGGTGATGAGGGGGAGGGACGTCGCTTTTCAGGCGGACTTTTAAAAATATCCGTGGAATTTTGCTAATGTGCGAAAATCTATTCGCTGCCATTGTGTTTTTGTACTGCTGTTTTGAATCATTCTTTCGAGCATCTATTGCAACGCTGGGAAAATGTATCTATCTCTAATGAAGCGAGGGTCCTGAGGATAGAGTATTTGTGTGTTAAAATGTGCAACGAAAACTGCAATTATATGTTTAATTTGCTTTTTGTGACGTGTGTACGACATGTGACGCCCATGCGTCTCCATAGAAGCATGCCAACTGAGTATCGCTACTTGTGGGCCAACTTCGTAATGTTGACAACCGCTCACAGTTCTACGCAGCTACGTGTTTATTTCGTGGCCATGACCAACCCTATTCTGTACGAACATCAATAGCGTGACGCTTAGAAGAATAAACCTTGTTGATATCACTGTGAAGTTTGCCAAGCCAAAATATCTCTTCTCATCAACTCATCGGTATCTTAAAGAATAGCTTCAATCTGGTGGCTAATTGCCTAGAGCTGTGGTCTTTGGTACCCAGGCTCCACTACCTCCTTAAGCTATTCACTTCTTTATGACACAAAATTATTGTGCCATCATGTGCCAATTGATGTTTCTAGAAGTGAGGAAAAATGTAAGTCCTTCAAGAAGGACTTAGACTGATAGCCAATTGGCTAGTTCTCTATCCTTTGGTACCACAGGCTCCAGGTTGAAATCCTGGCGGTGGCTTGGATGTTTGTGAGTGGTTCGGATTCCACGTTAAACCGTATATCCTGTTCTGTTTAGCTCTCGTGGGCACAAGATGACCGTAGAGCGACAAAAAACCCAAACTAAAGATTGGCTGCTAACAGACTCGATACATTACACACCAGATTTACAAACATCATCCAAGGATACTGTAATTAATAATTATATTTTTGTTAATTTTTCCATTGTATTGAATTGTATATTTGATTTCAATTGAAGCTAGCTAAGTATTATCTTTTCTATCTAACAGGCATGACTCCCAAAAGAAATAGGGAACGGGTATGTGGCTCTGTTGAATCCAACCTCTGCCCACCCCGGCAAAGTGTGAAAGGTTTATTTATTAAAATGTTTGTTTCTTTCATATTAAGCGTCTTCTTCTCCTCGCTTGTCATCCTCGTGGGCGCCCTGTCCACCCACGCCGTCTCTCTATTTCGGTCCTCATGTGCCATTCATTAAATTTTTGTCACGTGTTTTTGACACACCCTGCATTGAATGGAACTGGGGGACGACACATTGCCAAACAGAACTGACACGATATGTGCATATAAGTTTACCCAATTATTTTTTAAGTACAGAAATTTGAAAAATGAAATGAGAGATTATTTTAATCACTCTGCCGAAATAGGGCGAGGAATATATTTTTCACTTCGAAAAAAAAAGGTAGCAAAAACTTATCTTGAAAGTTTTGTCATCGGTGGTCTTCGTGTACATGTTGTGTTCCCCTCTTATTTTCCTCATTGCGATTTTTATTTTCACAAAAACAAGTTATTTATTTTCCCTCCTGTAGCATAGGATCCTCAAAAGCGACTCTTTTTTGCGTCGTTTGTGCGTAATGGATAGCGTGCACATCCCTCGAATCCTTGGTGCACGAACGATTCGGTAATTATTAGTTTTCTGTGCACAAACATAGGCAAATGCAGCGATATTTTTCACGTAATTCAGCAAAATATGTTTTCCGATCAATAGCATGCAATCTTGTAGGCATTGAATGGTGTTCGTGCAGTACGTTTCAAAATTCATTGCACCCATGAATTTATTATTAACATTTTAACAAAAGAAAGCTATTTATTGTAAGTGAACACAGATAGTTTAATTCATGTTCTGCTGATACGCAACCCCCAGAATTATCTGGATCCCGCAAATGTGCGTATCAGAAATGCCACCTCCTTTCTGCTAGTCGCTGATGTTGGAGATTTGGTTTGGTTTGTCGCTGTAAGGGTCATTTTGTGCCAACTTTGGGGTCATTGGACCGGGGCCTACAGTTTAAGGTGGATTATCAGGCCGCCTGATGGTCAATGATGATGTTTGTGTGCCCAAAGTGTGTACAATATCATAGTAGAGCGACAAACCAAACTCAAACGTAGATTCCGAACCCCTCGCAAACGTCCATGCCACCGCTAGGATTCGAATCTGAAGCCTGTGGTTTCAAAGGCCAGAGCGTTAGACAACTGTTCATCCGGCCACACCTGTCGTTGGATGTAAAGAAGTTTGTTTGACAGTTGTACAAATCTTCTTCTCATGATCCGAGCGTAATGAATTTGGAAAGAAATTCAAAAAGCAATTAAAGTCAGTTCAAAATTGAGTCAAGAATTCGATGAAACTGCAACGGACAGGCGTCGAGGTAGTAAGTGTTAAGTGAAAAAGGAATTGCAAAACGTTAACGTTACGAGTGAGAGGAAAAGAAAGAAACACGTTGTAAAATAATGATAATGATTTGGTTTGGTGTGGTTTGTTGCTCTACGGTCATTTTGTGCACACTTTGGGCTACACAAAATGAGTACACTCGTAAAGTGCAAACCAAACTAAACCAGGAAAAGAAAAAAAAAATGAAAAGAGAAGAGACACGTTATAAGATAATGAAAGAGAATGATAACATTATGAAAAAGGAAGTGTTATAAGATAATGACAAAGAACGGGAACGATAACATTAAGAAAAAAGGAAATGTTATGAGATAATGATAATGAAAGAGAATGATAACATTAAGAAAAAGGAAAAGGAAGGGAAGAAAAAAGAAACGCGTTATAAGATAATGATAATAAAAGTGAACGATAAGATTAAGACAAAGGAAAAGAAACATGCTATAAGATAATGCTGACATTAAGAGGGTGTGATGGGTGATAAAATGGCTCACGTCGTTCATCTGTGGGAACAGGAGTATGTCTTTGAGCCTTTAGTGTGATTCCATTTGGGAAACAGGAATTGAACTAGAGAGCGTCTCTAATTACAAGAATGCGTTTTCATGTATCAAAAGCTATTAGCAGAAGCACGTGTAATATTGAATTTTCGATCGTACTTCAAGAGGTAGGGCGATATCCGACTCCCGACTAAAAATAATTTTTGTTTTCAAAATTTATAGGCATGAATGTTCAAATCATAAGTTAAGGACACAATTCAGATGTGTCCTTCAATTATACAACCCTATCAAAGACAGTGACTGCCTTATCAGCAAATGGAGAGACTTTTTCAGCATTGAGGCTTATCAAAAATGTTCTTAGATTCACCATGAAAGGAGATCTCACAGAAGCTATTATATTGTTATGGAAAAATTAATAAAAATACATTAAGTATTACACATTAAATAAACATATTACATTAAATATACATAAAAATGCATGAATGTTATCTTTGTATTTCAGATGTACCATCTTCTTCTGTCTTAAGTTATTCTATAATACACTGATGCTTATTAATTGAGTAAAAATTTTTTACGGAACGTATACATTTTTTTGTCAGCAAATTGAGAGTACAAGCATGTGTTTTAAGGAAATGCATATGCTACGTCTTTCAAATTGTAAAAAAATAATGTGTTACTGCAAAACTGTTTTATAGGCATCTAAGTTCCATAAAGTCATTGAATTTATTTTACAAGTTCTTCTAAATAAATCAGTAAAGATCCTTGTGCATAAAATGACAGAAAAGATTTGGGAGTTAGAAGCCGGACTATTATTTTGTTACTTTCAGGTGTAATTATTTATACCTAATATATTATTATTAATACATATTATTTATATTGTTATCTACTATATATTATTTATACCTAATATTTTGTTACCTTTTTTATATAAAAATTCCATTTATGGACTTCATATATTAAATATTTTTATAACGCCAGTCAAATATGAAATGTTGTAAAGACAAACAAAGTATTATTTATAAAAAGTATTACATTATTATTTAAAAATGCTACTGTCTATTTGTCATCAAATGATATAATAATACAGGGTGTTCTTGAGCTATATTCATAAAATAGAGGGGGTGGGTGGGAATGTAGAGGAAGTGAGGTCGAAAGAAGAGAAGATTGCAGTGGTAGGAGCGATGTCTGCTACGAATTTGAATTTTGATAAAGTTAAACATATATTTTTAATTATAGTTTTAAATTGTCGTCTCTATCATTTAGGAAGGAAAAGTCACGTTAGACGTTAACATTTAACGTTCGCTGTTATAATTGAATTACAATGAAAATTAAATAATAAATAAATGTAAGTGTTAAATTTTACATATACTGATATTTTCAAAGTACTTTGAAACATCAAATAATGTATTTTTCCTTAAAATGTTTGCATACTAAGTATTTTTTACACAAAATCAAATATTTGTATTGTCCATTGTCAGTAAGAAACAAAACCTTTTTAAGCATTAGTAAATTTCTTATTATAGAATGTATTATACTTTTTATGAATTACATGTACTCCTTATTTATGTATTATTTGAATCCTTATTTATGCACTATTCGCATTACTTGTGTATTATTTGCATCTTTATTTATGTACTATTTTCATTACTTGTGTGTTATTTACATTCTTATTATGTGTGGTTTTTTTTTTTTTTTTTTTTTTTTTTGCAATATGGCGAATGAATTAAAATAAATGAAACATAATTTATATCATTATATTTTACTTCATTTTCAAAACACATTCTTTTAATTATCCTAATAATTAAAATCAAAAAGTTTTTAAGAAATCTTAAAAGAAGAGTTTTCTAAAGAAAATTCATATCCATTCAAATAAAATGTAATGAAATTTTTCTTTTAATAGATAATAAAACACTTGTTGAATATCACAATAAAGCAGAATGAAATAAAATACTCTATATACATTGATATCTAAACATTAAGAGTCAAATGCATGTTTTGAACATTTCTTTTCGAGTCACATGCTACTCATTGTCACAAAACTGACAGACGTTCCTCTCTTTACTGCAACACATTTTACAGTTTCCTTATCAAAACATGTGATTTTTCTGATAACCCTTGTCGTAGAAACATCGAGAACACTCGAACTTATAGAGTCAATATCTGTGATTAGATACATTTTACATGTTTAAAGACTATAGTTTGAGACAACGACATTAGGTTTGACATACATTGACTATAGGTTTCATTTATTGGAAGGATTTCGTAAATCAGTACAATTTCTTCACGCAATCTTTTAATCAACGCCTTTCTTCTTGCTTGAGTAAGTAATTATCTTCGTTTTCAACAACACCTAGGATCAATAAAAACACTTGTTAGAGACAACTGGTGTTTTGAACATGGATATACAAAATTACAATCAAACAAAAAATATATTGCTGATTGGATATCCGACTACAGTCAAGCAAAAACGCACTGCTGATTGGATATCCGAGTACAGATCAAACAAATGTATTGCTAATTGGATTTCGGAATACAGCCAAGTAAAAACACACTGCTGATTGGATATTCGGATACAATCAAGCAGATGTAGATGTTTATACGAATACAGTCAAGTTAAAAATACATTGCTGATTGGATATATGAATGCAGATCAAACAAATGTATTGCTGTTTGGATATCCGAATACAGTCAAGTAAAAACACACTGCATATTGGATGTTTGAATACAATCAAGTAGATGTAGATGTTTATACGAATACAGTCAAGTAAAAACACACTGCTGATTGGATATCCGAATACAGATCAAACAAATTTATTGCTGATTGGATATACGAATACAGTCAAGTAAAAACACACTGCTGATTGGATATTCGAATACAATTAAGCAGATGTAGATGTTTATACGAATACAGTCAAGCAAAACACACTACTGATTGGATATTCGAATACAGATCGAACAAATGCATTGTTGGCTGGATATTTGAATAAAATCGAACTGAATATTTTAATAAAATCAGATAAAATTTCACAACCAATTGTTATATTAGAATGCAATGCAAGACATTGACTGATATTCGAATATATTTTAGTAAAAAATCCCTACAACCGAACAGAATCGGTATAATTAAGTGGAAATTCACTGCAATCAGACAGACGTCGATTGCTGACTGGATGTCTGAGTGGGAATTACTGAACTCTTTTTGCCCTGGATGGCCTTCTTGCACTCGTGTCGGGTCTTCTCGGTGAAGGTGAAGCTGAAGAAGATGAACACCCCTTGCAGGACGTTGCACAGGACGTACAGGTACCAGAGCCAGGACTGCTCGGTGAGGGGGCCAGGATCCCGAAGAACCACATGAGGCCCATGACGACGGCGAGGCGCACGCACACCAGGAACCTGGACCACAGGTCCGCCCTGTTCTCGGCGGTGTTGAGGGTGGCGCCCACGATCATGCAGAAGCTCCACACGAAGAGCACGCTGTTGAGCACCAGCAGCACCACCAGCGGCACCACGAAGTACACCAGCAGAGCCTGCCTGTAGTAGAACCAGCAGGAACCCCGCTCTATGGTGAACCGGTATTTCTCGTCGCTGCCTGGACTGCTGTCCACGATCACCCCGACGAGGACGATGGCGAGGGGATCCCCACGAGTACGCCGAGTACATGGCGTAGCGCACCAGCATTGGTCTGTCGCCCATCAGCCTCAGTTTGGCCGTCGCCATCCTCAGCGATCGCCAGATGTCGTAGGACATGACGTTCATCCAGAAGAGGGAGGCCAGGAAGAAGTAGGCCTTCATGCCTCCTACGGCGGTGCAGTCGACCTCCTTCGCCCCGGAGTAGTGGAAGTAGGAGAGGAGGGTGAGCACGTAGGCCGCGAGCAGGGCCACGCACAGCGAGAAGAGACAGTACCCGGGCAGGTTCCCTGAGCTTCCTGAAGCTGAGGAACATGGCCATGTGCAGGAGGATGCAGATGAGGGGAGATGGAAGTGCCCACGATGGACACGGTATCCAGGGCAGACGAGAACTTCTTGTCGTCGATGGACTCCTCCAGGAAATCCGAACAGATGTACAGCACTTGCTTGACGATGGTGTGATCTGTGGTGTCGAAAGAGCCTGTTGTACAGGGGCACGAACACGGACTTGTTGGGAAGGATCTCGTAGTATTGGCATTCGACTGGCGATTTGGCGCAGGTCAAGAATTCTTTACGGAATTTCGATTCGTCCACTTCTACAACGGGTTCTGCTGTCGTTTCATTGCCTTCTGAATTGAAATGTTCACGCAGCTGTTGGCCGCTGGGGGATTCACGTCGACGTGTTCCCTCTCGTCACGCGACGCGTTTGTCGATCTGACGACGCGATGTCCGGCAGAAGACATTCGAATGGAATTCGAACAGCTCATCTCCCACAAGAAGATCGCCACTGCTGCACGTAATATCCAACAATTCATTCTTGGAGTCGTATTGAATATCGAATTAATACATATTTTTCTTGACAGATATTTCTTCAAAACTCTATTCAGCAAAAACCTTTTAAATTCCTACCATCAGCTTTTCTTCGATTGGGAACGAAATGCCTAAAATGCATAAAACAAATAAATGTAAAATTTGATTTTGTAAACTAAATTAGCAAATTATCATAGTCGCATCACACATATATTTAAATAAATATGCTTTTACTATCAGTGTCTGACAATCTGATGGGTTGCAACGTTTTTAAATGAATTGCTCTTTGCTGAAACACCTACCATTAGAGTAGAAAAAGTAATTTATGGATTTATCGAGGAAGAAATAACGCTTTAAATACAAGATGATAAAGGCAGCGCCTGATAAACTAAGTACAGGGTGATTATAATTAAAGTCCCTTTTTCAAAATACTGTCAAAAAAGAACCCCTCGTCACAATGAGTTACAATTAATATTTATTTCAAATTCACATTTCTCGAAGATGATGCTTTAATCAAAAAGAACATTTTTGTTTCTTTTATAAAAAATTTTCCTACATCAAACTGTAGCGATATCCACCATAAGATATCTAGCAGCCCACTAAAATCTACGCTTGGTAAAGCCTCCAGAATTAAAAGTCTAAGAATCAAATGCAGTGCATGGTATCAAATGTAAGAAGTCCACGGCTTCACCCTATGAACACAGACATCATGAGTTGCTACACCCATTAGAAGTGTTCATTAAAAAAATCGTGTCCTGTCGAGAGTCGGAAATGTGCTGTAGAAACAGCCCAGGAAAGTCCGTTGGGATGGGCGATGAAACAAGTATATTCCACTTTTATCAGTGGAAAGGAGTTTGTTTAGAGGATCTGTCTATTTTCTTCTTTACCTCAGAACTAAATGGATGAAAGGACAAAGTAAACTGTGGCTGTGGGGACTTACAGCCATTTTTGGTCCAGAGGTCGGATCTCCCAGCCAGAAGCCATCGCATTGGACAGATTTATCTCAGCCTCTTCAACAAGGAAGCAATCACTAGGTGTACAGGAGACAGGTTACCAAGATTGCAGCTTGGCAGTCAATGAAGATGACTGCTTTATGAAGAGGAGTAGTTAGTTCAAGAAGGTTTGAAATTGCGTGCCTTATGGAAAAACTCTCAACATCAATATTGGAGGCGATGAAAGAAGTCTATTCCACTTTTTATCAAAAATGGTTGAAGAAGGTTATTCCACAACTGCATAAGATTCCTCAAAAAAATCTTATTTTATAACATAAAAATCCCCATAGTGCTTCCGTTGATGGAACAACGAAATTACAATCTTTTCTTTAAATTTTTTTTTTTAAAATTATAATTAATGTGACGAAAACTCGAAATGTTTTTGACATCTGAGTTTCACTGTGATTGGTGATGAGATACAAGTATATAATAACACGTGACCAGACATAGAAAAAGATGCAACCTTTCAATGTGCTTTTGAATTGCGATCATGAATGGCGCCTGCTTGTTGATGGAATACAAAAAAAAAAAACAACAAAGTGAATGCTATCGCTTAATAATGATTGATTGTCTGATTATCTCCATAAACTTGTTTTGATTCAATTAAATCCGATATTTAATATTTCATATATAAAGGATTTTCACATTTTGTTGATTTTGATAGTAGTATAAGTCCATTTGAGGTCTCAAAAGTATCAATATCTTTGAACTAATACTTTAAAAACGATCACATTCTAAACTTAAATCAATTTAATATTTGAAAATCATAAAATGAGCATATTAACATGTACCAACATTTTTCAAATCATTCAAATGCAAACCCTTCAATATTTCCATACCATATAAAATGAACTTATATCTCTTATAAAGAAAATGGATCAAATAATTTTTTTTTTTCTCTAATGCAGCTAGCAATACAGAGACAGTTCATCTTTTATGCCACGAGCAAGAGCTGCACCGCTGTGACTCATTGAGCACTACCCAGGGGCACGTGTCGCTTGCAGATAAGCTATGGACGCCAATCACACTACCACCCACAACGCTCTACGCTCCTATGAGACCAGGACCTACGGTTTAAAGTGGATTCCGAACCACTAAAAGCATCCATGGCACCGCAAGTACTCGAACCCGAAACCTGTGGTACCTGGTACCAGAGCGCTAGCCAATCGACCATCAGTCCTGTCCGGCTTAAATATTAAAACCAAAATTACAATGACTCTGTCAATCAAGAATATACATTGAATAAATGTTTTACATAATTTTTTTGTTCTAATGCAGCTGGCAAACACTTAAACCTGTATTGAATGCCTTAAGGCAAGAGCTGCACCGACGTTACTCACTTCGCACTACCCAGGAGGTGTGTGTAGCTTGAAAATAAGCTGCTTCGGACGCAGAGTAACACTACCTCCGCAACGCTCCATGGCACCGCCGGACTCGCCCCGGAAACATGTGGTACCGAGTACCAGAGCGCTAGCCACACGGCCATCAGGCTCCTCCGGTTTAAATATTAAAACCAAAATTGCAATGACTCTGTCAGTCAAGAATATACATTGAATAACCATTTTACATAATAAAAGTTTTATTTCATCATCCTAAACTACTGTTAATAGAACGGATAACTTAATTTCAACACCATTTTTTCGTTCCTATCAATGCCACAATTTTGACATATCCGAGTTTCTTAAAATAAAATTCCGAATCGTTCATTTCCCGCCTTGTGCAAGGGGTGACTCCTGTGCCTCCAGTGAGCTGCAGATAATACTACTTCCGGCGGAACCGATTCCGCTTAATCCGGAAAATCTTGGATGAGCTCTGGTTTTTTTTTTTTTTTTATTATTGTTAATAACATTTTGTACATTTTTTTGCTGTACTACTGAGTCCAAAAGTAAGACCCATTTTCAATTTAAAATTCACGGGGCTTACTGAATTTCAATTATTTTTTCAATTCCTTCTCTTAGCTCATACGCTCCCTATATATATCTTGTTCAAATTTTCATGAAACACTTCTTATTCATCCACTCGAGTTCAAATACGTTTTTCTGAACTTGTAGTGGATGGCATTTGGTGTCAATACAGTTTTTCTAAATATTAATTCATTAATTAAATTTAATTCATTAATTATAGTTTTTTTTTAGATTTAAGTTGCATATATCTACCAATAGATGAAACCAGATAAACTTTAAAAATGAATGAAAATTATTTATTTATGAAGGACTTTTTGCAATAGAGTGGAAAAAAAGTAGGAATTGACTTTAAAATTTTTTTTTTTTTTTATATACTTGTTTAGGTTGCTAGTACTGTCCTTGACATCTAAGTGAAACTTCACTTCAAAATATTCATGAGTGTTTGAGTTACGCTTGGCTTTGCGAGACGCTAAAACTGATTTCGGCGATTTTTGAAATGTCCGAATTCATTGAACAAAGAACTTGCATTCAATTTTGTGTGCGGAAACGTATAGAATGTTGCAGTAGGCATTCGGTGAGCATTCCTGTATCGGAAAGAAATGTATACAAGTGGTATAAACGCGAACGAGAACGCGTTGAAGACGAAGAGCCCTCTGGTCGACCACCGACGAAGCTCCCGTCCAAAACAATTACAGATTTTGTGCTTGCAAACAGTCGATTTACAATTAGAGATCTTGCTGATGATATTGGAATTTCAAGAGGGTCTGTCGATTCCATTTTGGGCCTCAAATTTCGATTGGTACCGAAAGCACTGAATGCGCCAGCTTACACTACATTGATTCTTCGCGACTTTTTCGCGAGATCCTTCCACAACCACCGTATTCACACCTAAGACTTCTGGCTATTCCCTAAACTCAAAAAAATCACTCGGGGACACCGTTTTGAATCGATTGAAAAGATTCAACGTGAATCGCAGCGCGCTTTGAAGGTCATGCCGGCCAATGACTTTTAGCATGCATTGAGGATCGGGAAAAATGTTGGCCTAAGTGCATTGCGTCTGGAGGGGATTACTTTGAGGGCGATGAAATAAATTTGAAGAATAAATAAAGAGTTTCTGAAATTTGTCTTGAACTTACTTTTTTGGTCACAGTAGTACATTTATAAATCTTTTTCAATAATGCACTTCGATTGATTATTGTTGAAACAACAACACAACAAAGATCGAATTAAAAATTTCGATATACTTTAACAAGTAAACCATAGCAAAGTGTTTCGCTATAGTTAATTAGATATAATATTGTTCAAATCTTAAAAATTAAAGATTAATATTTGAAGCTCTACTATAAATCTTACGAAAATGTTTCGCAAACGATTTAGAAATAGGGGCCTGTTGAGGCCGAGTGGTTAGCGCTCTAGTGTTCGGTACCACAGGTTTTTGTGAACAGTTTTCAAATATATAATAGCTATCCAAACAAATAAAGTCTAATAAAACAGTTGAAAATGAACGATGAAATAAAAACAAATCTTCAAAAATTATAATACTGGAAAAAGAAATTTTTTACTGTTTTTCCTAATACAACTTGCGAAAATAAATTTGCATTATCTTCTGTAATCTGACCGGGCCTGATGGCCAAAAGGCTAGCGCTCCGGCCTTGGGTACCGCAGGCTTCTCAGGTTCGAATTCTCACGGTGACATGGATGTTTGTGAGGGGTTCGGAATCCCGGTCTAATGAGACAAAGTGTGCATAGAAGACAAACCTAACAAACCAATCTGCAGTCTGACAACGCTGCGTTATATTTATTAGGAATAAAACAAGTAATATAAAAAATAATTTAAAATCAATTCCTACTTTTTTTTCACTCTATTGCAGAAATTCCTTTATAAATAATTTTCATTCATTTTTTAAGTTTATCTGGCGCCATCTATTTTTAGATACATGCAACTTAAATCTAAAAAAACTAAAATGAATGAATTAAATTTAATGACTGAATTAATATTTGAGAAAACTGTATTCACATCCAGTGCCATCCACTACAAGTTAAAAAATGCATTTGAACCTGAGTGAATGAATAAAAAGTATTTCATGAATGATTGAAAATTTGAACAAGATATATATATATAGGTGAGTGAGAGCTAATAGAAGGAATTGAATTAAGTCTACTTTAATCTCGACATTTTAAAGTAAAATTAAATATTTTTTTTTCCTCGTAATTTTTAATTTTTGTGTTTATTTATTGATTTATTTTTATGTATTTATTTATTTTTTATTTATAGGATTTATAGGAATACCCCTAGCAATCCTATGAGGGTTAATTTATTTCCGTCAATAGAATATAACTTACTTTACGAAACTATTCAAGATGTTAAATTTATTATGTCATTATCAAGCTCCTTAGATTGACAAGTGAGGGACTAATAACCTGGTGTCTTATACTGTATCGCGTATTACTGGTCAGTTTTTATTGTTCTTTTCAAACAAGCTATTCTAAAAAAATATGCATTATATTAAATCTTCATCTTTTATTAATTTGTACACAGCGTTTCAAAGCGAATTAAATGATATCTTATTGCGTTTAGTTTATGATAATTACAATTGCTAAATACGCGATAAACATAAAAAAAAAAAAATTTCGGAGAATTTTGTAGATATTAGCATATCATATTTCCATATTTCCATAATATTATATATAGTATATATATATATATATATATAGTATATATATATATATATATTATAAATATATATATATATATTGAAATCTATTTTAGATAACTTAATTTACTGAAATAGCGCGAGTTTATGAGACAAAAAATAATTATTTAAAAAATAAATTTCCGATAAAATATATATTTTTTGATAAAAATATTTTCCTGAGAAAATGTATTTTTATAATATTTATGTATGTTCCAAAAATACTATGATATTCTTTTTTACTATGTGTGACAATTTTGAATTTTAAAAAAACTTAATGCCACTACATTGAATAACTTGATAATTACGCAATCTGTTCTACTTAAATGATAAGTACATTTTTTACAAATTGGGTGTAGGGTTGACAATCTTATCTCGTAAAAAGAAAATATGTCCTGTCTCGAAATCTGCCAGTAGGCAGACGGTCTTGGCCAAAATGGGGCTGTTGCCCAAATGAGGAAGAAGAAGAATTTTACAAATTCTCTTCTTCGCTCTACAATTATATACGATTTCAGTACCTTACATGATATGCAACAGAAATCAAATAATTTTTAGGACTTTTTTTCTTTTTCAATAAGTTCCTTCGCTGATTGTTGGCAAATAATTAATAATAATTTTAATGTAACTCAACTTTGAGCGATTATCGCAAACCAAAATATGAGGGAAAACTTTCAACTTTGAGCCAGCAACAAAATATGAGCGAAAATTTTCAACTTTGAGCCAGCAACAAAATACGAGGGAAAACTTTCAACTTTGAGCCAGCAACAAAATGAGGGAAAATTTCAAATTTCAGCCAGCAACAAAATATGAGCGAAAACTTTCAACTTTGAGCCAGCAACAAAATATGAGCGAAAACTTTCAACTTTCAGCCAGCAACAAAATATGAGCGAAAACTTTCAACTTTTAGCTAGCAACAAAATATGAGAGAAAACTTTTTCACTCGAACAGGCTCCCCTCTATTAGAATGGGGAGGAATAACTAAATAATCAATTAAAAATTTATTATTATATTAATTATTATTTAATTATGATGTATTAAAACTATTTATTTTAAAGGAAAAATCATGAATATTTTCAGAAACATTCTTTACAAATTTTTGAAATCTTGAAAATATTTTATTCTACATTTTGACATCAAGTCATACGCTAATTTAGAACGAATGTAGAAGATTCAACGTAACTCAGGTATGTAGCAGATGTAGTTATTATCCAAGGTTACCACGGATAAGCTACTGCACTTCTGTCGCATTGTGCATAAACCATTTCAAATGCAATGTCTAACTGGTAGCATTTCAAAAATTAGTCCTCTCTTCTGCTATGCTTCAAAACCCTATAGAAAGACTTTCTAGTCTACGGATTTATCTTGCCAGTATCGCGGAAAGGCACGCTTTTTCCCCTTGTCAGGCTTCTAACATTGATTTTCCAACTTCGAAAGAAAACCCTCCTTCAACAAGGTCCTTTACCTTACATTTTTTTTATTAATTATGCTTTGCCATAGAAGGCGCTCGGCGCTCGGTGCCACAGGTTTCGGGTTCAAATCCCGGCGGTGTCATGGATGTTTGTAGGGTTCGAATCCACTTTAAAACCGTAAGTCCCGGTCGAATAGGGCGTAGAGCGTTGGACGTAAGGCTGACAACCTTACCCCATGAAAACAAAAACATCTCATATGCAGAAATCCGCCAGTAGGCAGACGGCTTTGGCCCACCATGGGCTGTTGTGCCATTGATGATGATAATGAATTATACTTTGCTGTACAAAAGTGCTATTCAGAAAATAATAATAATTAATTACAAAGGAAATTATATAATCATAATTACAAGTAAAAAAAATATAAATTTCAAAAGGAACTCACCCTTACGAAATCACAAGTTTAAATCCACACATTTTCTACATATATATAGACGCAAGCAAAGGTTAAGAATACGTTAGATGATTACGTAAATAAATCTTTAAACATGAATATCAATAAATAAGCTTTCAATCCACAATTTTTTGGTGCGTACCAACTGAATGAAACTATCTTCGACCGACTGCAAGTGAATGAAAAAGAAAATAAATAAAGGTTTTGCCAAGGTGAAAAACTTCAGTTATCTCCCACCGGAAGTTAATAGAATAATGAAAAAAAAAAAAGAATTTCCGAGATGACTTTTCCCAACATCCGGGCTTTCGCAACACAACAAAGAATCCACCTGAATTGTACTCGAAATCTCCCACTGACAACCCCTGACGTCATCTTCTGAATATCAGTGGATTCCTTGAAAATCACGTTGACAATCGCATACAACTCGTAATGACATTTTTAATTCTACGCAAAATTTCATTATGCTTTTGCGAGAAAAATGACTTAGACCGAAAACCGCACCTGGTGCTCATAGTACATCTTTAAATCTATGTATAGATATGTATTCATTAATTTAAATATAGATCCATGTATAGATATATATTCATTCATATAAATACAATTTCTTATATTAGTTAATTTGCATATTACAATGTATTCCATGCAGTTTTTACAAAAAAAGAATTACTTCTACGCATACCGATTATGACATCGGTCTGTGTAAAACAACGTCTACACATACACCTATTCTCTACATCTACGTATAGATAGATCTATGCACTATCATTCTGTATACATATGTATACATCCATATATATTCTTCTCTGAGTACAGCGTTTCGCATTACTCACTGTTCTACGGAAGTGACAAAATAACCTGTATAAATTTATGTATAATTTTTATACAAATATATTTATATCTAGGGCCGAGTGGCAGGCGCTCGGTAGTACAGGTTTCGGGTTCGCTTCCGGCGGTGCCATGGATGCCTGCAGTGGTTCGGAATCCACTTTAAACAGTAGGTCCCTGTCTCATGGGATCGTAGAACGATGCGGGGGTAGTGTCCGGAGCTACCTTCAAGCGACACGTGCCCCACGGGTAGTGCTCAATGAGTCACAGCAGTGCAGCCCTGTCTTTGTATTGCCAGCTGCATTAGAAAAAAATGAAAAATAAAAAGGTTACATCTACGCATTTTTTGACATCGGTCTATGTAAAACAACGCTTACACATGCATCTATTCTCTACATCTACGTATAGATCTATGTACTATTATTCTGTATACATATGTATACATCCATATATGTACTTCTGATATATGTACAGGGTTGCTCATTACTACGGATTCCTCACTGTTTTCAAAGAAAGTGACCAAATAACATCTGGGAATTTATGTATAATCTTTATATGTATACATATACACTCAAGAGCCAAAACATTATGACCACCCCTACATTTTGCAATGAACTCTCCTGGATGACGTGGAAGGCACGTGATCAGGTGGAAGTGGTATTTAACTGCTGCTGGAGTCTGAAGAATCATTCTTTCACTTACTTCTGTGTGTGATGGGAAAGGCTGCGGATCTAAGCGACTTTGATAGAGGGCTGCAGCAACAAGCATTTAGACGACATGACTCGTGTTGTTCGTCCACACGCTATCAAAGTGAATGAATGACGGTGAAACCAGCAGGCGACATGGTGTTGGAGACTCGGAGACTCTCGCATGGTAAAGCAAAACCGGAGCCAGACAGTGGCTCAGCTGTCAGCCCAATACAATGCAGGGCGAAGTAGAATAGTATCGGAGCACACTGTTCAGCGGACACTGTTGGATATGGGGCTAAGCAGCAAACGTCCCACTCGTGTGCCTTTGCTGACCAAGCGTCATCGCCAACTGCGCCTGAGATGGGCCCGGGAACATCGGTCGGTTGTGGTAGAGCAGACCATGAATGCTACAGGGTATCTGAACATCATTGCGGACCAGTTGCACCTTTACATGGCCTCTGTTTTTCCAGCTGGAAATGGAATGTTCCAACTGGACAACGCCCCTTGTCATAAGGCTAAAATTGTGTTGGAGGGGTTCCAGGAACATGATGCTGAATTCCAGTTAGTCTCCTGGCCGCCCTAACTCGCCGGATCTCAATTCGATAGAACACATTTGGGATGTCCTGGGACGGCCGCTCAGAGTTCAAAGACCACAAATACGCAATATGTCGGATTTTCGTGACCGTTGCTTAAACATCTGGTACAATCTGTCTCCGGCCATCTACCAAGGACTTGTGGCATCCATGCCAAGGCGGGTTGAAGCTGTGTTGCTCGCCAAAGGTGGGCCAACTCGTTATTGACAGGTGGTCATAATGTTTTGGCTCTTGAGTGTACATCTCCTTTATCCGATTTTTTTTCGGAGTTGCACACTACTATGGATTTCCGCGTAGTTTCAGCAGAAGAATAACAAAATATTTCCATTATATTTATAGATTTCACATCCATGTAAGACGTCATGTATACATGTAACGTCATGTATACATCCCTGCATATCCATCTCGTCTATCAGTAGACTGATATAGTACTCTAAAAGCTGGTATAATGACATCGGGAATGAGACAATTGTTCTTCCTCAATCCTATTAAAGGATATTGATTGTAAATGTAAATTTCCTTTTTCTAAATGGTTGCCATTTATTTTCTATTAATAAATATCCCCGCTAAAAAATGGTTAAAAATGAACTGTTCATTTATATGACCTTTTGGTAGTGTTTTATTCTACGGAAAACAAAGTGATGAGATGTAAACACAACATTTCTTGCAGCTGCTTATCTTTAATAATAACAGCATATTTAAAGAAATGTATGACCTGAGAAGAAGAATTTCTGGGAAAAGGAGCCAAGTGGCGATAAAGCGCCAACTCTAATCCGGAAAAAGAACGGAGGACGTTAGCCCCCATTTTTGTTCCTCTAGAATAGAGGGACGCTCTCTGTTTTCTTATTACTCTATAGTTAAGATCAGAGGAATCACCCTCTCTCAAGACGTTTTTCTGGGTTGTGTTTATTCATTTATTTGCACTCTAGTTCAAAAGGTTTTGCGCCAATAAATGTGTTTGTTGTTTCTTATCCCACTTGGCTGGCCAAGCCCACGAGCCCATACGTACTCATGATTGAAGGGGAAGGAAGCAGCTTCTATTGTGATGGAGCACGACCGCAGGTAGAAGTCTGACTTTTTGCTCCGTGACGCTCTTACAGTCATAGGAGACCGGGACCTACGGCTTAAAGTGGATTCCGAACCACTACAAACCACTACTACCATGGCACCGCCGGCATTCGAACCCGAAACCTGTGGCACCGAGCGCCAGAGCGCTGACACTCGCCCATTCAGGTCCCAAATTTGTGAATGCCAACGGCACGCGGTGGTCACCCACCCAAGTACTGACCGCGCCCAATGATGCTTGACTTCGGTGATCTAACGAGAACCGGTATATTCAGCATGGTATGGCCGTTGGTTTCACTAAATGTTTCTCCCGTAAGAAGTTTGCCTACCTGCAGCACCCTGTATCCTTATATTGAATTATATAAATTCCATTTGTTAATAGTGCGCATGTGCGTCTTCTTCTGTTTTGTACGCAAGGCGAAGTAAGCCGAAATCTATGTCTTCTTTTCAATTGCTTGTAAGTGAGCAGGTTTCCAATAAAGTGGATGTGGATTCACAGAGCAACTGCTGATGCCATCTTCAGGCACCCTTCAAGTTTGGTACACCCTGCTTTCTCATGCAGTGCTGTTAAATGACTGACAACTCGAACGGAACATTAAAAAATTTTATTTATTACAAAGTAAAAAAAATCATAATTATTAATGATAAAACAAACATTTATAATAACGCAATAAGAGCAACTAAAATATAGTGATTAATGTAGAAGTATGTGTAAAGTTCAAAGATTTTTTTAAATTTTAAATACAAAATTTTGTATAAACTTAAAAAAAGTTTCACAGAATCATATATTAAATTCCCCAACTAAATTTAACCAGGAGTGCAACGTGGATCTACCTCCTGGCGGTGCACTCCGGGCAGCATCTGAAGCGGCAAAATAATCTACAAACACATCCTTCAGTCTGGCTCTCAGTGTGAGGTTTCTTAGAGATCTGCAGTGGAATGCAGGTCGGTTGTCCTACAACAAGAGATAGGATCATTGAAAAGTTCCTTAGGTGCTGCTTCTTTGAGGATTCTATCACCGGAAACAGTCTGTGGTACGATCCTATTCATGATATCCCTATAGAAAAATCGGTGGCATTGCTACGGCTTTTCTGTGGTCGCGATTGTCTCCGCAAACACCTTCACAGAATTAAACTGGCCCTCCTCGCCTTGCTTCCTGTTTTGCACTGCCCCTGTTCTGTTATGGAAACGTTATTGGAACACCAGACTTAAGTGGATGGATTAACGGATGGCCATTTATTTATATTTTGTTCTTTGTATTTTTCTTCTTTTTTATGATATCTGTTGTCCCATAAAGTTGACATTGGAAATAAAAAATTAAACAAATGAAATCAGACGAATTTTGTACCTTAGATCGTTAAAATGAAGAGAATTTTGGTTGCCTCCTACAACATATGGAATGAACAAGATAGTATCTCATCCAAAATTCACAACCATACCCCATCACTAGAAAAATCTGCATTTTTTTCTTTCCTTTCTTTTCACTCAACAAACTCTTTCTAAATAATTCCTACCTCTTTTATAATTGCTTTCGAATAATGCAATAGCATTAGAAATGTTATACTGAATCAACGACCGCGATAACAATGTGCGTTATTTAAATAAATTACAGAGCTATGAGACGCTCAGCTGCAAACACGTTTCCTAAATACACGAATGACAGGAAAAAAAAATCTTGAGTGACTGAAAGTGTTCAAATGACCAGACGAGATGGAATTTCTGTCATTGTGATTTATTATTATGATTTTACAAAGCATTCTCAATTTAATAACTGTTATTAGAATGCACTCGTGGAATAAAAAGGGCAAAGCGTTATTACTATTATTATAGAATGTGTTATACCGTTTCGTTGACATTCATCTTGTATGCAAAGGGTTCGAAATACGGGAATGCACTAATTTGAGAAAATTAAATTTTTATGAATTGGATTTCTACTTTTAAACAACACATCTCTCAATAAGTATCCGGTCTAGCAAAGAAAAACGATTTTTTTTTTTTAGAAATTCGATTTACTCCTTAACATACTCTCCTTCAAGAGTGATACATTCATTCCAGCTTTCCTTTAACTTGGGGCCTGAATGGCCAAGTATCTAGTTCTCTGGCGCTTGGTACCACGTGTTTCGGGTATCGGCGGTGCCATGTATGTTTGTAGTGGTTCCGAATACACTTTAAACAGGAGGTCCCGGTCTGTTTAGCCCTTGTGTGCACAAGATTACCGTAGAGCGACAATTCAAACTCCTCTAACTTTTCAATGCCTTTTTTTTTTTTTTTTTAGAACGATTTGTCTTTGCTCTCAAAACAGGCCTCAGTTTCGGCAATCACTTCAGCATTTGAGACAAATTTCTTTCCCTGGAGCATCTTTTTTTATGTCTGCAAAACGCCAGTAGTCGATGGGGACCAGATCTGGAGAGTACGGTGGGTGGGGGAAGCAATTCGGAGCTTAATTCATTCAATTTAACCATAGTTTTCATCGACTTGTGACACAAGACATTGTCTTCGTGAAACAGCACCTTTTGTTTCTTAATTTCTACACTTAGTCGATCCAATGATGAATGACTTGTAATATTCGCCATTGATAGTTTTATCTCTCTGAAGGTAGTCGATGAACAAAATATCATACGTGTCCCAAAATATGAATGTCATTAGTTTTGGATCGCTTTGGACGACTTTGACCGACATGCTGTCCACTCAGCTGACAATCATTTTGATTCAGGTATGTAATAGGGATCCATGTCACATACCGACGCAATGAATTCTTTTATCTCGCTTGAACAGCTCAAACAGAGCCCTGAATCGTGGACGCGTTGTTGGTTTCGCTCCGGTGTGAGCAAACGCGGCATTCACTTCGAAAGCAACTTAAGCACGCTGAAATTTTCGTGTAAAATTATAAACGCACTGCCTTCTGATATCTTTAAGGTATTATCTATCTCACGCAACTTCACTTTGAGCTCTTTCAAAACTATTTTGTGGATTTTTTTTTTTTTTTATGTTTTTAGGAACAACTGTCGATTTGGGGGGGACTCGAGCGTTCTGCATCATCAGCTTTGTACGACAGCATTTAAATTCATCATACCAGTCAATAATAGTTGATTTCCCTGGTGCAGAGTCTCCATAACTCTTATCAAGCCACTGTTTAGCTTCAACATTTTTTCCCATCAAAAAACAATGTTTAATGAGCACATGAAATTCTTTTTATCCATTGTTTTGAAAGTTACAAAACTGAGATCAATAAAACCACTGTTACCTGTAAACTAATTATCAGAATGTCATGAAATTTTGACATGCATCGTTTGAAGGAGGCTGTTATCCAGAAATCATATGGGTCTGTCAACAGTGTTGACTTACCGGTACTTATCGTAATCATTGAAACTAGAAAAGACAAATCTGATTTTCGTTTCTTTTCCCCGTTTAATAAATCTTTTGTCAACTTTTTAAGCATCATTCATGAAGAGAAATTACTTTTATTTTTCGACTTACAAAAAAAAAAAAAGGGTGGAAAGGCCTGATCAATAGCGAGTTATACTTCGAAACCAATGGATCTGAGTTTGAGATGAGTCAATGTGATGTCAAATCGTCTATACCGAGGAGGTACGTATAACAGCATTAACTAATTATCTATATCAAGAACGATTAGATAATTCCTTAGACTAGAATAAAACGATTTGCAGCTGAGCTTTTCATAGTTCTGTCATTTATTTAAATAACACACATTGGCATCGCGATCAGTGATTCAGTGTAATATTTATAATGCCATTACATTATTTGAAAGCAATTATAATAGAATACTTCTGTAGACTGGAAAGTCACCATTGGATTGATATTTGCTTTGATTTGTCACTCAACAGTCACTTTGTGCACACTTTAGACTATTTTGACCGGGACCTACAGTTTAACGTGGATTCCGAACCACCAACAAACAACTCTGTCACCGCCAGGATTCGAACTTAAAGCCTGTGGTACCAAAGGCCAGAGCATCAGCCAATTGGCCATCAGGACGCCCTTTGGGTTGAGGTGGTGAAGAATTCAAATATTCCAGACACTATGACAGGGAGTTGTTCATTCAAACTTGTGGCTGCCCATCACGCTCTTGTGGAACACCTGAATACGCTGAATCCACTATGTGTCCACTTTTCTAGTGGCGATGACTGACTGATCAAAATGTCCAACATTAGAAGCCAACCTTTCATATAAATCACTATCAACTTGCTTTGTCTTATAATGGATTTAAGCCGACAGTGTTCAATACAGTATTCAATTATGTGGGGTCGAATTTAGAATTAATATATCAAGCAGTCACGGAATAAAATCAACATAGATATGTTTATGTTGTATATAGTCTGGCATCTATATTATATATATTGTATATGTCTGGAGTTTTAAAAATACTGTGTATTAATTGGGTATAGTTAGTTATTCAGGGGCCTGAAGGCCGAGTGACTAGTGCCCCAGGTTTCGGGTTCGAGTCCCGGCGGTGCCATGGATATTTTTAGTGGTTCGGAATCTACTTTAAACAGTAGGTCCCCGCCTATTATGATTATAGAGCGTTGTGTGTAGAGCTGAAAACCCTAACCAATAAAAAGAAAACATCTCCTGTCTCGAAATCTGCCAACAGACAGACAGGCTTTGTTCACCATTGGGCTGTTGTGCCAGTGAAGAAGTGAGTTATTCAGACTTTGGGACTGGGAGACAGCACTTTGGGCTTCCACATAAAGGGGCTTAGTTCGAAACCCGACAAACGATAGAAAAAATGCTTCCACCTGTATATCAGTTTGGTTTGTCGCTCTACGGTCATCTTAGGCACACGAGAGCTGATTAGCCCCTGACCTTAAGTGAATTCTGTGCCCCTCACACACATCCATGCCACCGTCATGATTCGAACCTGAAGCCCATGGTACCAAAGGCCAGAGAACTCGCCACTTGACCATCAGGCGGCATCTGTATATCCGGAGATGGGATGCAATAAAAAACAGAACGCTGGAAAATCCTTCTATTGGGTTAAAGATGCTAAATTCTTAGAGGGTGGCAACAATGTGAGTGTCATCTAGCCCCTTAATAACATTGTATCCACTAGAAATATGCCATTCTGAGGGATTTAAAAACAGCCCTATTAGTTTCTTAAACATTTTCGCATTGGAAAATTAATTGGAGAAAAATGAAATCTCTATTTAATAAACATTTCCTTATGAGTTAAAAAGAACTCGATTAAAAGCGATGGAGGAGGAAAAGGATTTCACTTAGATGTTTTCTCCTTTTTCCTTTTAGCGTAATTATGCCCTCAACACATCAAAAAGCATTTATTCAAAGTTAAAAAGACGTAAATCAAAATGTCAAACAGTTGTTTTATTTTTTTACACCAGAAGACAGCAATCGGAACATTTTTCCACATTGTTTTGAACTTTTCTTCCTTCATTCGCGATTTAATTGACTGACTTTTGATACGCTTTTCGGAATTTATTGGTAAAAGACTTCATTTGCATTGCAATTCGTATTTGCGATAAAAATGTTTTGTGCGTCAAATTACAAACTTACAGTACAGTTTGCAATATTTTACGTTAAACAAAAGATTGTGGTTACATTGTTTTTTTAAATAACAAAGTGCAAAAATTTCATTTTTATTTTGATGCATGATACGATTATTTTAAAATGTAAGGATATTTTTAAAAAGTCTTTTTTTATAGCATTTAGTTACTACTTTTTTTATTCAATATATCACAGTTAATTCAGTAATTTAATTTTTATTTCTTCTATTAATTTATTTTGATCTATTTTATTAAATTCAAATATTTTAATTTTATGAGTGAGAGAATCCTACCCTCCATTTCGTGTGGTTTGGTTCGGTTTGCCGCTCTACGGTCATTTTGTGCACACTTATTGATTAGGTATTTTTAACTATACTGATAACTGCTAATTATTTATTGACGAAATCATTAAAGTAGTTATGAGCTTCCAACTTGTGTCCCATTTGTAAAGTGAGCAGTTCATGTATACGATTTCGAATCAGTTGCAGTCATTTCCTTCAGAAACGAGTAGACCCTATGGCGATTATTTCATTCATTCACTGACCGTCTGTGGGGAAACGTGTTACGGACTCCTAATTGTACCTGAGTGACTTAACTTACTGTTTTCTTTTTTATTATTTACCTTTTTAGCATAGATTTTCCTTTTTTGTTCTTGTCTAAATTCACGATGTCATTTCAATAATGTCAATTTAACTCTATTAATGATTATGTGGAGGTTTCCAAGGTATTAACCCCATAGTTCCAAAACAGGTACTTCCGTTTCGGAATATTATCATTTTAAAAATAGTATATAGTTCTCTGATAGTACTCCAAGATGAATGTATGAAAAAATCAAGTTTATTATTATTAAAAACAGATAACCGATTAAAATTTAATATGTTATCTTAAAAAAAAAAAAGTATCAGTACGAGCGCCATCTATTGGTAAAAAGTTAACTTTAAATAATTCTGTTTTGTGTATCGACAAATACCGATTTCCATTTATCGCATTTGCTGTTACTGTGCATATTTAGATCCATAATCATTTTTAATGCCAACTATAATTATTAAACATTTTATTATTTTTTTCTTAGTACACAATAGTGCCCAGATAATTGCTTTTGTCATTTTAAGAATCGTCTCTTTTCGTTTCTTTAAATGTGACAAAGTGAAATATTTAATAACGGTTATTAACGGTTGTAACAATTAATTAAAGGTTATTTATCATTCCAGTGCAATTAAAGATAATATTACTGTCTAATTAAAGATATTTACTATTTAGTTAAAGATTGCTATTAAGAAATTATTTTTATTATTTATTAGAATTATTGCTTACTCTTTATTAATTTTGTTACTCTTACTAATATATTTTTATCTTTATGTACAGCTGTGTGAATTTTATAAAGCACCGGTCCATTGAATCTATTCTTTTCTTAGAAACTACGTAACGAAATAAAGTTAAGTAATAATTTCTAAAATAAACTTTTAAATAATTTCTAATTAAAAATAGATTAATTTGATGAATCGGTTTTCAAGAGCTTTTGCTTAATATTCACCAAACATATTTCTACAGTATGTCGAATACATTATATGTGTGAGATGAAAAATCCATTTTGTTATTTTAATACATTGTGCTTATTTCTGATAGATTTTAAAAGATTAAGAAAGAATAATAGTAGCTCTAATATAAAAATTGCAATAAAAATTTCTGCTCATAAATTCGAGACAAAATAAAATTAAATAGTGTGAAATTCTGCTTAAGGAAACTTTTACTTTCATTTATTTAAAAGTACTGTAAAATCATTTGCAAGAACTTAATTAAACGAAGTTAATTATTCTTTCATGTTGGAAATAACTGTAATCTCGACTCGTGGCCCAATGGGAACTTGCACAGCTGAAATTCAGAAGGACCTACGTTCAAATCCCCCGGCCGCATTCTCTGCTTTTAGAAACGATTTTGTTTCTCCCTCTACGGTCATTTTCTGCACACTTTAATTTAGTTAGACCAGGACCTACAGTTTAACAAGCATTCCGAACTACTTTCAAACTTTCTTGCCAAAGCCAGGATTCGAACCTGAAGCCTGTTATGCCATTTGTCAGAGCTCTCGCCAATTGACCACCAGGCCGCTTTCAGAAACGAGGAAACACAATGTCAACTGCGACAATTTGTATACATCAACTCGCATCGACAGTCTGACTTCTGGTGAATTTTCCGGGTTTTTGCATAGGAGGAGCAAATGCAGGACATGCTACTCCTAGAAGTCCTCCCAGTAAGTAATATCCTCCCCCTGATCGCCCGTCACCATCCATTTCTTGGTGTATGCAAGGGATACAAGAGGCTCACTGATGGGAAAACAAAATAACAAACAAACTTATTTAACCGTTTTTCAGTGCAACGTAATTGGAGCCTGAATGGCCGAGTGTCTGGCACCCGGTGCCACGGGTTTCGGATTCGAGTACCCGGCGGTGCCATGGATATTAGTAATGTTTCGGAATAAGCAGTGCTCGCTAAAATTCACTTTGATCGTCCAGCTTCACAGAGCCCAATCAGACTTCTGCTCACCCACATCATCCCCAAACTGTAAAGGGGTAACTCAGCTCTAAGCACAGTGATGTGGTGGTGTGTAGTAATGCAATGCAAGTAAACAAAGCGATGATTTCCATACAGAATCAATGGGAGAACGACCCAAGGGGTTGATGAAGTATTAATCCTGGATATTACTTTAGTTCAAACTGACAGCCCTGTGCTTTTTAAAAAGACCCCAACAAAGGCTTTTACAATTAAAAGGGAGGCTCTTACGCAAGGTCTGAAGAGGGAAAGTGAGCTGCAACATTTCAGCCTTCATTTAAAGATGGGTAATTATAATTGGTATTTTTATTATGAAATGAACAACAGACTTATCGGGTGGTGTAGGTATGCATCTTACTCTGCGGGCCAAACGTGAACAAGCATGCGTATTGCGTAATTTGGGAGTATTGAAAAATTGCGATGGTTATGTAAATAGTTGACCTCACATACAGCATAATAATGGAAAAAAAGATATTCGTTAGAACAAGAAGAAGGAACTTGTTCGAAGGAGAAAAGTGTGAGTCCACCTTCGTCGTGGGATGGTGCGGACTAAAGGTGTGCAACCACGTAGTCAGGCAGTTAATCTTTATGCCATAAAGACGCCATGTGACTGCATCGCCTGTACATCTTTATGCATATGCCATCGCCTGTACATCTTTATGCCATATGCCTGCTATATTCATTTACCACGTACGTTTCATCCCCTATCCCAATGGACTTGCCACGGCAGTTTGTATAGCACGTTTCCGACTCTCGACAGGACACAATTTTCTGAATAAACACTCGCACCGCATGGGTGTAGCTACTCATGATGTCGTCTTCTGTACTCGTCGGTGAAGCCGTGGACTGTTTACATTTGACAACATGTACTGCACTTGATTCTATGACTTTTCATTCTGGAGGCTTTAACAAGGCTGGATTTTATTGGGCTGCTAGAGTTCTTACGGCGGATATCGCTACAGTTTAATGTAGGAGAAAAAACTTTTGTATTATATTCGGGCTGTACGGTTTTAAAGTGAATTCCGGACCACTACAAACATCCATGGCACCGCCGGGACTCGAACCCGACACCTGTGGTAGCGAACTATAATATTATATATGATATATATATATATATATATATATATATATATGTTTATAATTTAATTGTTTTAAAAATAATTTGTTATTGCTTACTAAACAAATGTTGTTACCTTTACAACACCGTTTGTTATACTTTACTTTACTAATTTGCTATTGTTTACTAAACATTTGTTCTTGTTTACTGTATGTTAATAATTTTTTATTATTTACTGCTTATTTGTTTACTAAATTACAATGAAATCTTAAGCTGGTGTTAAATCTAAACACTGTAAGAAACCCATTCAGTACTGCATTTGAAGACATATTTGAAATAAACGAGTCACTTACTTTAACTGCAACTGAATCCTCTTGTTCTAGATCTTCTACCCTACAACTCAACCTGCACCTACCTTCAAAAAGTGAAGGTTTTCGCCTGGATATCCGAAATCAGCGCACGTCCGCTCGCAGAAAGGAAGTTGACGCATCTGTGTGACCCGCTGGCTCGTTTAAGAATCCGTAGATCTTTCTAGAAATCCTCAATTCGGTAGCTGGAAATACCGTGATTGGAAACAGGTTTGCCGAGGACTCTTTGTTTTGGTTTAATATTATAGTTTATTTTGTCAAATGCAGGTAGTTTAACTCACAAAACGATTTACAAAGTGGGCGATAGGAGAACGTTAAGGGAGTAGTAGAATGTTCAAAGGGGGTGATAGTTGCCTCGTGTACATTTGGAGGAGTTCTGCAGAATATAAAGGATAGGGATAACATAAGGAAGAAAAAGAAGAGAAAAAATTGTAGAAACACTATTTGTCGACGACAATTTCGATTGCAATAAAAAAAAAAAAAAAAACTTGTAGGGCCTTCATGCTCCCCAAAAATGAAAATTCCTAATGTAATTTATAAATATTTACTAGTGATAAAGTATCAAAAAAAATAATGTATTTCGTCAATTATTTTCATAATTATTTTATTTTTCATTTTTACACATCACGCGCCAGTGTGTGATGTTGCAATCAATGGATACCTTTTGCCCTAGTGTCTATCACGGACTAGAGTATTCAAAATATTCTATCAGTAAAGGTCTAAATATTACTTTGCCGAGTGTCTGGCACCACCACTGTGAGTGCCAGACACCCGGCCATGCAAGCCCCACATAAGGAGCACTGTTGTGGCTTTTGTTATGCAAAATGGTGTGTTGATAGTTCATTCCTTGTCCTTTTTCTTTACATTTTTTTTTGTATTGATTTGTTTTGTTGTTTATATATACAAATTCTAGCACACATAACCAGATTTTGCACTGCTTCAGAAAATAAAACTTTATAAACTCTTTTATTTAGTTTCACGCCTGTTAGATCCGGCATCTTCGCTTCCTTCAGTTCCAGCAAACGTCATTCTCCACCTATAAGATTCGTTCAGATTTTATGGCGGCCTGGTGACCAAAGTGGCTAGCGCTCTGTCCTTTGGTATCACAGGCTTCAGGTTCGAATACTGGAAGTGGCATAGGTGTGTGTGAGTGGTTTGGAATCCACTCACACATACCTATCCCGGTCTGTTTAGCCCTCGTGTGCACAAGATGACCGTAGAGCGACAAACAAAACATTCATTCAGATTTTCTGATCTCCCCACATTTTCTCTAGATATAAGGTGCTCTTCACTTGGTGTCAACTCTGGTCTCGTTCAATAGTCTTCTTTTCTTAGGTTGCATTGCACATTTAACGATAAAAACCAGGAACTTCAAAGAATTGTTTCTCCCAACAGAACACCAGGGCAGGCTGGGCAAAGCTAAAATTGCTGAAATGGAGGCCCAAAATTTAGAAAGTACAAAATAACCCCAAACACGAAAAATTCGAGAACTAGGAAAAGTCGCCAAACCACGTAAATCTTTTTTTTCCTCTTAAACTGGAATATTTGGATAATGAAATATAAATAGTATAGATTCCATAGTGGAATAAAATATAGTAACAAATATTGATCTAATTTCGAAATATTTTTTCAGTCGAACTACACTTTGTATTAGAAGTACCCTAGAAAATCTTGGAGAAATTTGGATGTAAATGAAATTCAGGTTATGCGTATGCCGACGTACACACAAATTACACACACACACATATATATACTAGCAGAACCCGGCATACGTTGTCCTGCCAAAAAAATTCATTGCAGAAATGACATATCGCGGATCTATTCTCCCTGTTCCTATAAAGATGCATACTTATTTTCATGGATATCGGTTGAAAAGTCTATAAGATGAAATGCTGCAGCACCCTCTCGTGGCAAGTAAGCCACACTAAAGTGTTTACAGCGAACCTATTTTCTACATTTCAATGCAAATTATGACCCATTTTCATAGCGATAGGTTGAATGGTATAGAAGTATATAGAATACTGCAGCACCTCTGGTGGCGACTTGTAACAAAGGGGATAGCATGAAAACAATGTCTTCATGTTTTGTCCAACACAAGCAAAAATTCCACCAATTCAACCCAGCTGTTCAGGAGGAGTTCAGTGACAAACACATATACAGAAGAATTACATATATAATAATATATGTGTGCGTATATTTGTGAGCGCGCGCGTATTCCAGCACAGATATTAAGCTAAAACACAAAGAGGTCCAATTTTGTTTATTTAGTGCATCGCCAAATTCATGAAATAATAATAATCATCCTCAATAGCACGACAGCCCAGAGTGAGCCAAGGCTTTCCTTTGAAGAGATTTCCATGCATTCCTCTGGGTAACAAGGGCCATCTGATTCTTAACCTTTCGCACAGTAAAATCTTTTTCAAGTGCGTCTATCCATCGCAACTTGGGTCGTCCTCTTCCTCTTTGTCCCAGTGGCTTTGCCAAAACAAGCCTTTCTACAGGATTTGAATCATTCATTCTAAATACACGAGCACCCCGGTTTCATCTTTTGATCTTCATAAATTTCATAATATCTGGGTCTTTATAGCATTTGTTAATGTCTGCGTCGTACCGTCTTCTCCAACAATCCCTTTCCTGACACTTCCAAGAATATCCCACAAAATCCTCCGCTCAAATAGACCCAAATGGGCCTCATCAGATCTTGACAAAGTCCAAATTTCAGAGCCATAGACCAAATTAAGTCTAATGACAAGAATTGAGTTTTTCTGCTTGTGAACTGTGATTAAAACAAATCTTTGAACCCTGTTGCCAGACACAATTCTAATTATTAAATAATCATTATTAGTTATATTAAATCTAAACTAACTTATTTTTTATAGTTAAGCACAGATTTTGCTTAGGGCACCTGGCGCCATCTTGTGGAGCAAAGTTGCTTAGCTGTGACGTCCTATGCATGAATCGTTTCCTTGTGCGGAATTGTTTTTTAATTTGTGTTTATTTATCTTGACAATAAAATGAAAAGTTTTGAATTTTGTGCGACTGTAGTCTTTTTTTTTTTTTTTTTTTACATCAATTTAAACTAAACTTTTTACTTTTTTTTTTTTTTTCTTACATAGTTATTCAGAATAGTTTTTCCTTTATAAATTCACATAAGATAATTTATAATTTGTTTAATTGTGTTTGAAAATTTAAAAAAAAAAAAATATGTGCATAATCAGCCAAAACCTTTTCATATGAATATGTAATTCATGTAAATAATAAGCAGATTTTTTTTTGCATGATTAACTTTTAATTATTTTAATTGTTTGTGTCCTAAAATGAAAAGTATGCAGTGAAACCAGTATAAATTAAATTTATTATACAATCCATTCCTCTATACAACATATTATACAATTACTAGATGGATACTTTATTTGAAAAGCACTTATTAAAATCAAATAATCATTATAAACAATCCTTAAGTTAATGTGCGCATGTTTTATAACGAATAAAGAAGTACACAATTAAAATGCAAAACAAATAAATACATAATTATAAACAAACGAATACATAATTATAAAAGTTGAACACTGTAATTCTAATGAGTCCTCTAAACTATGTAAAATAATATGTACAAACAAAAGAAATACTGGCATTATTAAGCAAATGAGCTCAAATTTATTTGCTGCATAATACATAACAAGTAATATAAAAAAAAAAATTTTTAAGTCAATTCCTACTTTTTTTCACTCTATTGCAGAAAGTCCTGTATAAATAACTTTCATTCATTTTTTAAAGTCCATCTGGCGCCATCTATGGGTAGATACATGCAACTTAAATCTAAAAAAAAAAAAAAAATTAATGAATTAAATTTAATTACTGAATTAATATTTGAAAAAACTGTATTCACATTCAGAGTCATCCACTACAAGTTAAAAAAAATGTATTTGAACTTGAGTGGATGAATGAAAAGTATTTCATGAACGATTGAAAATGTGAACGAGATATATATAGGGAGCGTGTGAGCTAATAGAAGGAATTGAAAAAATTCGGTGCTTCATAATTTTTAATGAAGAAGAAGTACTACAACTTTATTGCAGGAATGATGTTTTATAAGACGAATAGTTCTCAATTCATTTACTGTGCTAAAGAGAAATCATTTAGAAATGCCGTGCTATGAGAGATTTCTGTAAGTGGTAGAGATAAATCGCGTTGTAGGAATGACATGCTATAATGGGCTTCCTCCATTCTCTAAGAGCGCTAAAGAGAAATTGTACTATAGGAACGATGCACTGTAATGGGTTTTCTCTATTCTCTATTCTCTAGAACACTAAAAAGAAATTGTACTGTAGGAATGATACACTGTAATTTGTTTCCTCCATTCTCTAGGAACGCTAAAGAGAAATTGTACTGGGAACGATGCACTGTAATGGGTTTGCGCTGTAATGGGTTTCCTTTATTCTCTAGAAGTGTTCGGAGAAATATATTATATTATAATATTTAGGTATTATAAGAGTTTTCTGTTTGCTTTAGCACTGCTAGAGAGAAGTAAGTCATGTTCTGGGAATGAGGTGTTATAAGCTTCTACTGTTCTTTAGGAACTCTAAAGAGAAATTGTTGTGTAGGAATGATGCGTTGTAATAGGTTTCCTCTACTCTTTAGAAGGTCTAGAAATAAATTATTTTATAATAATTAGGTGTCATAAGGGGCTTCCTCCGTTTTCTGTAAGTGGTAGAGATAAGTCGTGTTGTAGGAATTAGGTGTTATAACGGGTTTCCTCTATTTTCTAGCAATGCTAGAGAGAAATTGTGCTGTAGGAATATTGAATTGTAATGGGTTTCCTCTATTCTTTAGAAGTTCTCAAATAGGTAAATAATTATATATAAGTATAAGGGGATTGCTCTATTATCTAGCTATACTGAGTAGAAATCGTGATGTAGGAATTATGTGTGATAAGGGATTTCCTCTATTTGCTAGAAGGGCTAGGTTAAAAATCATTTTGTATGAAGGACGTGTTATGATCTCTATTTTCTAGCATTGAGAAAAAGCTTTTTTTTAAAATTCCAATTTGATTGAAATAGAATTTTGATTGATTTGAATTTCCCTTCAGTTTATTTATTTTTTTATTTAAATATTTTACAATACAAATTGTTTTAATTTCTTAGGATAACTTGAAAGTGGATTTCTTAATTTTGAAACATTTTGGCGAATTTCCAACATTTTATAAAGTTTTCCACAAAATGACTGTTCTTCCCTTCCATCAAAGCTCAAATGCATAATATAATAACTTCAAATAAATAACAGAAAAAAAAAAAAATCATCTTTCTTTTAAATGCAGCACAGCTCTTGGTATCTGGATAAGTGAATAAACATTATATATAACTGCAAGAAAATAGACAAGCTATGAAGACAGTATTTAATCTTGCCGATACTATTTTTATAATATTATTTTATAATAATTTATATTTAATTAATATTATAAATGTCACATATTTTGTAATATCTTACTACAGTAAGATATTACAAAATATGTGAACTATGAACAAATATGTGTACTATGTTGATATTTTGGGGCAACTTAAATTTTGTGTGATTTGATATTTTTTTGAAGTCTTTTGAACACTTGAAATATTTTAAGTGTATTATGTACAGTTTTAAAGGGTAAAACTATGACTGAAAGATGAAACGTTTAAGGAAATAATTGAATAAATACAATTTTTGATAAAAATATTTACAACAATACAAAATACAATATAATACAACAATACAAAATAAAACAATTTTTGAAAAATATTTCATTTTTTTTTTTTTTCAAAATTAATAGAACCAACCATTTATTTAAAAAATATGACCTTACTCTAAAATCATAGGGGGAAAACGGGAATACAAAATTGGATGTCGCTGGCATTAAATATATCAATACGGTAAGATAAAGACAAATAAATACAAATATACAAATCTATTTTGATGCGATTCCTTTGTTACGAATCCTTTTCTTGCAAAAATTGATTTCAATAACACCAATCATTCAATTCCATCCTCTCTTAATGGAACTAAAATGTTATTCATAATATTTTTCTTCAAGTTCTGTAGTGCACCAAATCATTGGAAAATATTTCTACCAGTAATAACTTACATAAATGCCATGAAATCCAGAATTCGTTACCATTAAATTCATGCTTAGCTTCGAGAAAGATTCACGTTTGGTTCAAATGTCTTGATAGCAACAAAAATCTCAGTAGTCTCAAATTAGTAAACAAACTCAATTGTCTGAAGGGGTAAAGGCTCGTTCTCACCGAGGCGAGAAGCGTTTAAGCGACAAGAGTTGACCCAACTCTAGCCTGACGGCGTTCGCTTGAAACCGGTTTGAAATGCACCGCTTCGAGTCGACCCACTTTCAACTCGAAGCGGAACTTCACTAGGCGTAATGCTATTTCTGACATTTCGTTGTAAAGGGTCGAAAAAATTTTCTCGCCTGTCGCATGTCGCGTCGCCTCGGTGGGAAGGAGCCTTTAGACGCTAGTGACATCAAAATCAAGGCGAATTATCACATTTCTTTACAATGAATGCTCCTGCGTAACTGAAACGGAATCCTGTATGCCAACACAAACACAGCTGTCACTTAGGATGGTGTGCTCTTTATTATGTGCGAGTGCTGCGTCAGGGGGTCCGGTTCGTAGAACGTGGACTGCCTGTCGTGCGTCGTCGCGCACGAAGCCCGCTTGTCCGAAGACGAGCACGTGGTTTGCTTGTCGGAGGTCGACATTTTGGACCTGAAGCTGACCTTCTGCCTGATGTGGTTGTAGACCTTCCGGGAGCAGGTGAAGAGCAGGAAGACGAAGAGGCCCTGCAGGGGGTTGAGCAGGTCGAAGAGGAACCACACCTCCCTGCTGTTGGTGAGGGTGGCGGCCACGGAGATGAGCCACGTGACGCCCATCATGAGAGCCAGCCTCACGTACAGCACGAGGTTGAGGCGGGCCGTCTGCTTCTGCTGGTCGCTGACGCTCTTCATGGTGTTGTTCCGGATGATGAGGGCGCTGAGGACGAAGAGGACGCCGTTCACCACGAACAGCACGAAGGCCGGAACCGAGAAGAAGTAGGCCTTCGCGGTGGCGTTCGTCATCCAGCACGTGTCCTGCTTGCCGAACTGCGGTTTTATCCACAGGGGAACGCTCTCCGTGTTGTCGAGGACCACCGACGTGACGGTGATCAGGAGCGGTGCACCCCACGAATAGATGGTGTACATGATGAACTGCGACTTCTTCTTGTTGGGGGAGTCCACCACCAGTTTGGTGGTGGCCATCTTGAGGGTCCTCCAGACGTCGAAGGCCATCACGTTCATGCAGAAGAAGGCGGCCAGGAAGAAGTTCTGTTGCAGGACCCCGGATATGACACAGAACAGCCCCAGGACTTCCGGTATCTGGCCGATGATGACGAACGAGTAGCCAATCAGAAGCGCCACGCTCAACGAGGCCAGGTTGTAGCCCGGTAGGTTTCTGAGCGACGGAACCAGGCAGAAAGTGATGAGATGGGCCGTCAGGGCTATGATGGAGATGGAACTGCCCACCTTGCCCATCGTGATAGTGGGCGATTCTCCAGTGGAGATGTGCACGGGCAGTTCGTTGTTGGAATTTGTGTTCTCGTCGTAGTCCTCCTCTGCACTGGCACACCTGAGAAGTTTTCCCTTCAAGAACTCGTAGGTTCCGGGTTCGATCAACTTGTCGCCCAACAAGACGGAGCCATTGGCCAGCGCTGTGAACTCGTCGACGTCGTAGAGCCACTTGATGCACGAGTCGAATATTTGCTTCTTCAGTTCTGTGCTGCGCTCGAAGCATATCGTGATGTTGTTGTGTACAATGCGCGATTCCGTGGGAGGCATGGATTCGTTGTAGGCCACCACCAGCACCGACCCTTTCTCAAGGAATTTCACGTCTTTCAGGTCCAAGTGTTCGAGCTCGCAGCCTGAAGACCGGTGTTCCTTTGGCTCGCCGTCATCTGCTGCTCCACAGAAGGGAGGTTGTTCGCTTCCAGTGGAAGTCCCGTGCAGTTCAGCATACCACTGCTTAGAAGCAGGCTGCAAATGAGATAGAATGTCTTCATCTTTAATGCGATGGATGTTGAAAGAAGATCCTGCATGACTTCACACACCGTCTTGAATGGGGTTCAACTTCCTTGGATTTTTGTTCACCTGTAGGAAAATGGACCAGTTTAGTAACAAATTACATTTTTTTATCCATTTGCTACTTACGAGTAACGTAAGAAATAATCATTTAAATAAAAAAAATTTTTTAATTTCAAAACCAAAAATTTTATAAACTTTAAAGCATATAATACAAAAAAAATATTCCTAAAACCTATATGCCGAATTGAATTCATAAGATAGGCGTAATTGGGGCCTAATGGCAGAGTGGCTAGCGCGCTGGTACTGGTACCACAGGTTTCGGGTTCGAGTTTGAGATGGATATTTGTAGTGATTCGAAATCCCCTTTAAACCGTAATTCCCTGTCTCATTTGACTGTAGGGAGTTGCGGGGGTATTGTTACTCAACGACCGTAGCTTATCTTTCAAGCTGCACACACACCCTAGGTAGTGAGTAACATCGGTGCAGCCCTTGCTAAGGCATAAAAGACAACTGTCTAAGTATTTGCCAGCTGCATTAGAAAAAAAACAATAATTAATTCCATAAAATGTGGAAATAAATTCAAACATATAATAGCATATTCAATCAATATTAAATATCAATGATAACCGTACAAACATAATTCAAAAACATTTCTTTTCCCTAATGCAGCTGGCAGTACAGAGACAGTTCATCTGTATGTCATCAGCAAGGCTTCACTGACGTTACTCATTTAGCACTACCCAGGGAGCACGTGTAGCTGGAAGACATGCTACGCACGCGAGTGCCACTATTCGCTCGCTCTATGATCCTATCGACCGGAATCTATGGTTCAAAATGTATTCCGAACCACTACACACATCCATGTCACCGCCGGGACACGAACCCGAAACCCGTGGTACAGAGCGCCAGCCTCTCGGCCATCAGGCCCGCCTAATTAAAAAAAGCATACGATTACAAGGTTTTCAATCTGTAACATACAACCTGAGGGAAAGAAGTTAGAAGTTTACCAACGAGGAAACCACCTCTGCTACAAACGTTACACATCACGAAAATGTCAAAGTAATATTGGTTTTATTCTATCGTGATGTGTGTGTTAAAAAAAAATCATTGAAAGGAAATGCTATTGTATGATCGACAGAACCTAATAATACATCATGTTCCCGGCCATTGTGTATAAGAATATAAAAGGAAATTTTGAAACACAGTAACTGGACAATGTATTTGTTTGAATCCAGTAAAATCCCGGTTCACAATGAGTTTTTCTACGACTTTAAAATAAATGTCCAATGGATTTAACTAACCTATTTAAGCACTATAGGGTAAAGAAATTCAATTTAAGGTGTGCTATTTAAACATATTAAAATTGCATTTAAAAATTTAAAGAAAAATCTTCTTAATTTCAGAAGAAAAAAAAATTCTATTAAATTTTATTAAACATTTTTTTAATCTTTAAAAGACCAAAACTTAATTTAAAATGATTTTAAATTACATATGTATCAAAGTATTAAAAATATTAAATATTATAAATTGTGAACTTATAAATTATTAGTAAAAAGAAATATTATATTTTTACATATTATAAAAATTTATATAATTATAATAAATATAATAATAAGAAATAATAATTATAAATATAATTATATTTTAAATAACTATATATTAACATATTATAATAATCTAATCGTATTGTTTTAAAAAGTAATGCATCACATCCATAAGTTTTATAATAAAATAAAATAAAATCGGTTTCTTTTAAGATGTTAAAATAATTATATCTATAAATAAATCATTATCTTAATATAAAAATAAATATCTTCCATTTAACATGCATGTTCATTTATTTAATAACAGTTATTGGGACATAGCAATTAATGGATTATTAATTGAGACAAATTAGTAATTGCTTTCCCTTTAGGTGCGTCATGTGAATGTAAAATAATAATAAAAACAACAATTCCTTTCTTTCAAATTAAATGTCTTTCAAAAGAAAGAAATAAGCAAATATTGCTCTTTAACCAGCATTCGGATGACACAGCGTTACACTAAAAAAAAGGAGACTCACAAAATGCACATCCTCGTGCACACGCGTTTCCTAACAAAATGACTCGGTGGATTTGGTTTTACGTAGTTGTTGAAGCGTGTTTTATTCTGTATGGAAATAGATTGATAAATCATAATAATAACGTAATAAAAAATTCCTGTTATTATTATTCCTATTACTATTATTTTGAATTTTATTTAAATAAATTTCTATCAATTTGAAAAAGAATTTTTGGCGACAAAAACATCTGTGTATACATCTCAGGCATACATAGATATCTGCAGTGTGCTCACTTTGCTTGCTAATAATGCGTTTAATGAAGTGATTCAAAGAAAAAAATCCAATACTAAAACTCCGACGAACAATGGAAATAAGTGTCAGAAATGATAGGAATTTGATGTTATTTTTTTACTGTCCACCAATTGGCTTTACTAAAATATTTTATCTTTGCTTTCTCCTAATCCCCTGGCTATTGCTAGCGCTCTGACATTTGGTGCTTCAGGTTCGAATCCTGTTGGGGGCATGGATGGGCTTGAGGGGTTCGGAATACACGTTAAACTGCAGGTCCCGGTCTAATTAGCTTAAAGTGTGCACAAAATGACCGTAGAGCGGTAAACCAAGCCAATCTGAATTCTAGCATAGTCGGGTTATATGCCCTAGTAACTTATAGCCTTACTTTATCCTCGCGGTTTATTTATTTATTTATTTTTTGTAGCATTGTTGACCTCATAATAGAAAATAACATCATTCATTTGCACATGATAAAAAAAATAATTTTTATGTGCAAGAATCACATAAATTTACATTTTAATGTTTGGATTGATTTTTGCAATAGAAGCATAAAAATGATGAGTCGAATGGTTTCTAGCTATCGATTTTTTTTTTTATATCCATACCTAAAATTGTTTGTTTATAAATATATATTGATGTAAACTAGCTTTCCCATTTAAAAATAGTATTTAGCAACGACCGCATGTTCTTTGTTGAACGCAATTTGAAAAAGAAACATCCCAGAAACAAAAAATTAATTAAGTATGTGGGAAAATTTATTAAACTAGCGCAAGATCACGTTTCTGCTTTTTAAACCTTTCATTTTAATGAAAGTTTTAAACAGCAGAAACGTGAAACGTGAAATATATTTTTTTTTAGTAACCGGTTTTATTATATAACACATTTTATTAAAATCAACACAGGATGATTTGGTTTGATTTGTCGCTCTACTGTCGCTTTGTGTACACTTTTATACTAAACAGACCGGGACCTACAGTTGAACGTGGATTCTGACCACCACTGTTCCTAGAGCTGAGTTGCTGCTATACAGTTTGGGAATGATGTGGGTGAGAAGGAGTCTGACTAGGCTCTCTGAACAAGGTTCTACAGGGACCTTTTAAAACGGATTCCGAACCATTAACAAATATCATTGCCACCTATACGATTCAAACTTGAAGCCCATGGTACCAAAAAGCCAAAGCTCTAGTCAATTGCCCATCAGACCCGCCAACACATGAAAGGGCAGACCGCGGTCTGTGCATCCCCTGATTTCAAGAGACGCACTTTTATACGCTCCCCCTTTTTTTTTTTTTTATCAAATCCGCGCGCCCATTTTTGAATCTTGTCTCGCGCTGGGAAAATAACGTATGTGTGTAATATTAATTTTAATAAGTGGTTATAATTGTTGCACAAAAAATTTCCGAAATACTAAACTATCATAAAATAAACTAATTCTACTTCAAAAACAATAACATTTATTTGACCTGGCGTTGCTATCTACATAAAATAAAGCATTTTCTAGTTTTGGTAAATTTTATTTCAAAAAAATATTGATTAAAAGATGTTAGATTAAATTAATGTTTGAACAATATTATTATTATTTTCTAATGCAGCTGGCAAATACTTAGACAGTTGTCTTTTATGCCATAAGCAAGGGCTGCACTGAGCACTTAGCACTACCCAGGGGGTGCGTGTAGATTGAAGATAGGCTACAGACGCGGTGTAATAATACCCCCGCAACACTCTACGACCCTATGAGACCGGTACCTACGGTTTAAAGTAGATTCCGACAAAAGTAGTAAGTAGATTCCGATTCGAGTAGATTTAGTTTCCAGTTTAAAGAAGATTCCTACAAACATTTATGGCACCACCGGGACTCGAGCGCCAGTGCGCTAGCCACTCGGCCATCAGACACCCATATTACTATTTTGAATAATTATTTATAAATTAAAACATTTTGAAATGTACAAAAAATATATTAAAACAGAACTCAATCACTAAAATTTTCAAAATTTACCAAAATTTCTAAAAACATATTAAAAACTATAGACGAAGCTTGTCCCGTCATCACGAAATAAGTTTATTAAAAGTAATTAGTGACCACTTTTCTCAAGATTTTCGATTACACAACAAATAAAAGAAAGAGTTCATTGCGGAATAGATGCAATGTGTTATAGATTTTAAATTATTCTAGAAAATATTTACACTCACTTCTTATATGGAAAGTATAGTCAATTGATTAAAATGCACAAGATTAAAACAATAGCGATATTTACAAACAATACAAAAATGCATATTTTTAATTTTTAAAAAATTATTTTGTTTACATTTTCTGAAATTAAGGTGATCAAGAGGATTTTAAAACACGTTTGATGAATTCTAGACATATACTACACAAAATTGCTATATTACTAAAAATGAGGATAAAAAAGTGGGAAAAAGATAAATTTCTAAGAAAAATACAAAAATACGATTATTCTTAGAAATGAAGGCCGAAACGATTCGAAAAATCTTGAGGATAAGGACTCAAATGTCAAATTCTTCAATCATTCGAAAATAAAAATCTATATCAAATCTATACGAATCTATACAAATCTATACAAATCTATGAACATAATAATGAGTTCAGTGGGGAGAAGATGAGCCACCATGTGTTATAGATTTCAAATTATTCTAGAAAATAGACACACTCACTTTTTATGCAGAAATAATATTTAATTGATTAAAATGAGCAAGATTAAAAAAATAAAAAAGATTTACAAACAATACAAAAATACAATTTTTAACATATGAAAAACTTACTTGCTTAAATTTTCAAATCAAGATGATGTTAAAACACATCTGATGAATTCCACTACACTAAATTCTACTTACACTACAGTAAAGTTTTCTACATCATTAAAATTGCGGATTGAAAAAAAAGGGGGAAAAAAAATAGTATTCTAGGAAAAATACAGAAGTATGATTATTCTTAACGAAGATATTCTTAACGCACAAAAATTCTTCAATCTTATGAAAATAAAAATGTATACCAAATAAAAGATGAACATAATTGCGAAGAAAAGATGAGCATGCCACGCGTTATAGACTTCAAATTATTTTGGAAAACGTACACACTCTATTTATATATCATCATTGGTGCAACAGCCCCATGGTGGGCCAAGGCTGTCTGCCTACTGGCAGATTTCGAAACAGGAGACGTCATCTTTTTACATGGTAGGGTTCTCAGCCCTACGCCCAACATTCATATTAGACTTGGACCTACAGTTTAAAGTGGATTCGTAACAACAACAAACATCCATGCACCCCTGGGACTCGAACCCTAAGCCTGTGGGTGGTACCGAGCGCCAGAGCCCTATCCACTCGGCCACACTTTATATAAAGAAAGCATATTTAATTGATTAAAATGCGCAAGATTTACAAAAAATAACGATATTTACAAACAATACAAAATACACCTTTTTATAATAAAAAAACTTACTTTGTTCAATTTTCTCAAATTAAGATGACAAGATGATTTTAAAACACATTTGATGAATTCCAGACATATGCTACGCTAAAGTTTTCTACATCACTAAAATTACGGATTAAAAATTCTCGCAAATCTGAGAAAAATATTCTTAACGAGAAAAGAATGCCAAAAAGATTTAAAAATCCTGAGAATAAGGAGCCCAAATGTCAAACGAGTTGATCCTTCAGAAGTGAAAATCACTTATTCTATCTACATATGCAGACAGATATGTGAGCATCAAACAGAGAGGTCGCGATAGAGAAAGTAACATTTCGACAGGATGTCACGTTTCTCAGATATCGGGTGAGGTCAACCCCAGTGCTTACCTGCTTCCGTCGCTCTTCCGAAGAAAACAATGTATTACACTGACTTCCCGCGTGGAAGCGGAAGCTGGCCTCGTACACACCTTTTTAAATAGCTCTCCGACAACTGAAACTGAAAATCGAACCACCTCGTCGGAGCACCTGTGCTATGAAAGAGGCACGTGCAAAATGAAATCGGAGGTCCGACAACAAGAGTGACCTTGAATAACAATAATAAAAAATAATAATAATAAAATTTTGGCTGCTGAATATTTCATGAACAATGAAAGATAATAATAATAAAAAAGATTCATCACTCGTAAGAACAACATTTACATAACCTGAAAAGTTTAAAATAAACTCGTTTTTTTTCTTTCCTTTTTGGATCCATCGTGTTTTTCAACAGCAAACCTCAAGCAGACCTGGGGTGGGGTGGGTGTACTGTGAACGTCAAATCCAACGATGACCCCCTATCCCTACAACGATCAGCTTACTAACGGATGATGTTTTAGATGCCTCGGTTTTGCTTATAGAATAGATAAACTGATCACCCCCCACCCTCACCCCCACCCTCAAAACAGACGAAAATATCAAAATATATTATTTTTTATAGTTTCTATATACAAAGTGATTCGAATTAAAGTCTCCCTTTCAAAATGCTGTCAAAAAAGAAACACTCGTCAAAATGAGTTCAAATTTAGACTGAAGATACTTGAAGAAAAGGGAAACGGTACGGTATCCTAAAAAAAGTTCCACCTATTTTCCCATCACATTGGGTATGACGTTGCCGTGGTAGATGGGCTTTCCTCTCACAGTGTCACAACTGCTGAATGACTTGGAAGTCAATTTTTCCGTTCAAAAACGGAAACATTCAAGCACATGAAACACTACAGTTGGTTTCATGTGCGACTCCTGCCAAATGCTTTGTCATTTCGACTCAAAATATATCACTGGCGGCCGAATTCCTTTCTTTAAGTCGCTTACAGCGCCCTCTATTCATACACTTTGGAGAGATTTTTGATAGCGTACCGTTTCCCCCTTCTTCGAGTATCTTCAGTTCAAATGTGAACGCATTGTGACGAGCTTCTTTTTAGACAGCATTTTGAAAGCGGGACTTTAATTAGAATCACCCCATACTTTCTAGTGCGCAAGGATTTCTTTTAAACTTCAATAAAAAAAAAAGTGTAAAGGAAATAACTAAATGAAAGAAGACTCGAAATCTAAAATAAATCAAAACAAAAAACATTGAATCGTATTATATCCAGAAACTGAAACTTTCAAAAACATATAAAAAAAAAGAAGAATACCTCATTCAGTGGTTAACGACCACCACGTTTCAGTGTTTTGTTGCGCGTCTCACTAAATCAAAGTCGTACTTGGCAAAACCCAGAATCTGTAGTGTCATGATCATGCATTTGTTTTACGGCAGTGATTCTACAAAAGTTGAACAACAGTTTTTCAAATTAAGAAGACATTTGAACAAACGAATGGGAATGTGTTGTTAAGAAAGATAATATAGATAAACAAAATGTAAAAAAAAATTATTAAAAATAGTTTAATAAAAATAGTAATAAAGATGGTTTAATAAAAATAGTAACTATTTTAAATAAATTATTTAAAATAGTTACAATGGAAATAGAATTAAATACGATCATTTAATTGTAAATCTAATTAGTTAAAATAATATTTAAAAACAACCAATTCCAATTCCAATTAATTGTAAATCTAATTAGTTAAAATTGTAATTACAATTAATTGTAAATCTAATTAGTTAAAATTGTAATTACAATTAATTTTAAATCTAATTAGTTAAAATAACTAATTACAATTACAATTCAGTGATCGTAATCGTCAATTTACCAATTAACACAATTACATTATAATCACTAATTTACAATTAAGTGTTGGTAATTAAATAATTAATTACGATCACATAACTGTTAATCTAATTAGTTTAAATATTGGTTAAAATAATTAAACTTTATAAAATGTTAATTCAGTAGATATAAATTCACTTAAAAATCGGAGCTATCGGAATGTTGGTATTTTTAGTTGTGACGGAATAAAAAAAAAGTCCTAAAATTTCACCTAAGTGTCCTTTTATTGGAAGTCACTTCATAGATCGAAAGCAAGACATTGTTTTAAAGATTCAAGTCCTATTTCAAAAGATAGATAGAGTTAGCGAAATTATTCAACCGATTTCCTGAAGTTTGTTGTGGAAGTGGTTTTTCATATTCTATTTTGATGTTTGTTGGAAAAGAAATGCAGTGTTTTCTCTTTTATTTCAGAATTATTCGAATATATCTTATAAATTTAATCCGATAAAGTAAGTTGAAATAAAATATCAACTAACATCAAAGTTGATAGTTTATTTCTGTCGTGTAAATTAATTTCAAATACTGTCAACAGGAATGTCACTCTAATCAATCTCAATGGACTGTTTGACAGCAATTTTTTTTTTCTAATGATACTCCAGTTAACAACAGTTATTTATAATAAACTTTTAAAAAAACTTTAATCTATTACTTATCGTTATTTAACCTATTCATAACTAGTTTGTGGACCTGATGGCTGAGTAGCTAGCGCTCTGGCGCTCGGTGCCATAGGTTCCGGCGATGACAAGGATGTTTGTAATTTTTCGGAATCCACTTTAAAACGATGTAATAAACTGTTTGGCATAGGGTCGAAAACCACACCCGTAAAAAGAAAAACATCTCTGTTTTCGAAATCTGACAGAAGACAGACGGCACTGGCCCGCCATGGGGCTGTTGCGCCACTAATGTAGGTACAAATTATTTATAATGTAAAAAAGAATTTTGGAAATTTCACTTTTTAAGGTCTCATTTAAGATTTCAAAGAAGTGTCAGCCAAAACTTTAATTTTAATGTTACACAGGTTTCGTAAATCATTAAAATGATGTTAAGTGATCACTTTAATTATGCCTGTTTGCGCCACTGATAATGAAGGTATATATTTTAAATATTATAAATACTTAATTCTGAGCAAATAGGTTTAAACATTTCTGGTATTTTTAGCATAGAAAACACTTTTCTTAAAACGGTATGTTACACTAAAACATAGTTAATTAAACATAAAAGCAAAAGTTCGGTAAATAATTCTTAAGGAAGACAATTTAACTTGGCTTGATTTGGAGATGTATGCTCGCGTTAGCTGCTTTATCTCCATTTATCCAATTCCTCTTAAGAAAAATCAGAGGGGGAAAAAAAAAGATGATATAAATTTAAAAGAACCTCAGATAAACTGTAATTTTTAACAAAATTAAAAGTCCAAAAATATTAAAAAAGGAGCACCGGAATGGGGTGTCATGCAGAACTTCTGTTACTAAACAATACAAAAAAAGGTTAACACACACACACGCAAAAAATTACGTAATTATTCGTAGGAAAAACAATTTAAATATCATGGCTTAAAATTAGCAATGCAAAATTTATTTGAAACAGTTAATATAATTAACAAATGACAGATTATTATTATTTACTAACTTATCGATATAATGAAAATACGTTGAATTGATTTTCTATTATTAAAACTTGATTGCACCTCTAAAAACACAAATAAAAAAAATAATTTTTGCGTAGTTTTTTTTCCTCTCTTAATTAAAGGATAGATAACTACTAACATTATTGCAAATGCTATCCTATTCTATCTATCACATGGCCTATATGCAGAATTATCATGTATCTATTTTCTTTTCTTTATTTTCCAGTTACTCACAATTGGAAATGAATACTCTAACTCACTAAACACAGTTAAAATTTCCAAATAAGAAAATAGATTTCACGCGCAAATTAAAATGAACATTCTCTTACTTAAACGAGCTTGTATTCAAACATTTGCTCTTGACATTCGTATTATTTAATTACATTCATACATTCTAATTGTATTTGTCTATTGTAACATAATATTATTATTAGTTATTTATTATTCAACTAGCCTTAAATTTTCACAAGTCAATTAACAAAAGATACTTACTTTTACAGATTATTTCCATAAGCCACAAAAGGGTGGCAGCTGTCGTCATTCACATTAAATCCCTTCTCTTGTGTTTTGTGAAAGATCTACTGCTCGGAACACACCCAAAAAGCAAACGACCTTAGAATGACGGCGGCCGAAAAGACGGATTTTCCGCATATCCTGGCAGGATAGCGGGGATTTTCGTCAGGGCACGGCGGTGACAGTTGCACGTCAGGCGAAGAACACACACACAGAAAAAAGTTGCATCCGTTTCAAGCCATTGTTCTTCTATTTATTTCCTCTGTTTTGTGATGATTCATTTTATCGCGCAGAGTTGGGGGAAGGTTTCGATAGTGACGCCGGTATCGCTGCCGACTTCCTTTGATAAGGGAGACATGCGGTTGGACTTCGAAACGCCTCGACCCCCGGAATGCACCCTCCTATGTGGTATGAGGAAAGGCCTCTTCTGAAAAGCTTTCTCTCATCTAAGATATTAATGCTAATGTTGCCATTTTAGTCATCGTGTTAGTCAAGGATCAGCGAGAGAGTGCATCATGCTCTCAGTAATTGCCATTAGCGAAATGAAGTTCTCAATATTGGATGCAGAACTCGCAGGGGGTCGTACAAAGTATCTTTTTAGCATGCATATCTTATGAACAGCAGCGGACTTGATGGCCTAATTGGCTAGTGCTCTGGCCTTTAGTAACACAGGCTAAAGATTCGAATGGTAGGGATGGCATGGGTGTTTGTGAGGGGTTCGGAATCCACGTTCAACTGTAGGTCCCGGTATAATGAGACCAAAGTGTGCACAATATGACCGTAGAGCGACAAACCAAATTATTAAGAGTAATATTTTTTTCTGGGAAAGAAATGCCTTCCTTTATGAATGGGATATTGCATAAAATGAATTTCTAGGAAAAAAGAAAGACATGTCGCTTTTGTAATGTCAGCCCTTTTCAAGCAATTTGTATTGCAAACGGAGAAATTAAATTATGAATATTGAATGAAAATTGTGGAATGTGCATAGAAATTTAGCTGATTAAAAATACTTCGTGGTAATGGAGGGAATATGGGCACACATGAAACAGCAGGTACTCATTCTTGCTTTTTGCGCTTTTGTAAGAAAATGAATTTCTTTGAAAAGATACAAAATGGCGTTCAGCTATTCATAACGGAATATCTTAATACGATACATTAGCGTATAAAAGAGCTTGAATTGCCGAGTGTTTAGCTCTCGGTGCCATAGATTTCGGGTTCGAGTCCCGGCGGGGCCATGGATGTTTCTAGGGGTTCGGAATCCACTTTAAACCGTAGGTCCCGGCCTAATAAGATCGTAGAGCGTTGCGGGGGTAGTGTGACTCACATCCGTAGCCTATTTTCAACTAAGCGTGCCCCCTGGGTAGTGCTCAAAGAGTTAACAGCAGTACAGCCCTTGCTCTGTATTGCCAGCTGCATTAGGAAAAAAAACTTTAGCGTATAAAAATTATGGTAATTTTCACTGTTTTCCGTAGTTAATGTAACGAGAATTTTTTAATATTTCTCTGCTTGTAATAAATTTGCTTGGTTTCCTAAAAAAAATATTTTTAATTTTTCATAAATAAAATACCATATTCATGAAATAAATTGAAGGGCAGTTATTTGAGTAAATAAAATAACAGAATATCGAAAGTAATAAGCCGATTTAACACATTAAGTAATTTTAAAGTAATAAATCGATCTAAATAATATATGGAAAGTAATAAATCGATGTAAATTATTTATCGAAAGTAATAAAGTATCGATGTAACGCATTTTGTAATTTGACGAAGAAAACAAGCAATAATAGTGTAAATATTATTTTGATGCAATTTCGTCCATGTTTTAAATCTTTTTTATATGTAAAACGATTACAGTCTAATTAAATGTTGCCAAAACCGTATTAGAAAATGTTTATGAATTTTAATTCGAATGCGTTTTTGTGCATTCTTCAAGCCTGAGCCACAGATTCAGCCCAGATGGATCTGAATACGGTAATTAATTATTAACGCTATGTATATAAGTTAATTATTGCCGCTGTCCATGCTTTCAAGTTAATTATTATCGCTGTCCCTACTTTCAAGGTAATTATTGCCGCTATCCATATTTTGAAATTAATTATTACCGTTATCTATGCTTTCAATTATCCGCTACTATTCAGGAATTCTGCAATATTTCTAATTAGTAAAAGTACAGGCCTACACTTATATGTCAATGATATCGTTTAAATCTACTTCATCCGGTATTACTTTGTTCAAGGCAACAGGAATTAGGTTGAGAAAATCGGCCACTTAAGACTAGGATATTATAATACCATTCTAATACACTCGCACATATCTTTATATATATGTGTGTGTAGCAACCCCGAAAACTTCTACATAGTGTGGTCGAATATCAAATGGATTTTGCAGTGAATGAAAAAGTCTCGTGTTTTCTGAATTCATTTTATAGGCATATTTAAGGTATTTTAGGAGTAAGGTATTAGTGGAGTAGGGAGAAAGGGAGGGAGAAAAACCTATTTAGTCAGGGGAGGGAGTAAAATATTATTTAGGGAGGGAGAAAAACCCACGGCAAGAGTCACGAAAGTAGTGAAAGTCAGAGCAAATGAAATCCTAAACAAACCATTAAAAGCATTCGGTTTCGTTATCTTGCAGAGCCTGGGAAAATAAAATGGGACGGAATTCCACAAACACGAATGTCGATTCATTATAGTGAAGATGGAAGAAAATGATATGAGAAACTCAAGATTTATAAGGGTTTGTGTAATGATCGAAACTCTTACTTGCAGATAGAGAATTCAGGATGAGAAAAAACGACTGTTATTACACGCACACACACACATATAATATATATATATGTATATAGATGCAATTCTTCTGTATTTGTATTTTTAACTCAACTCCTTATGAACGGCTTGGCCGATTTTGATGAAATTTCTTGTGTGCGTGTATGACAAAACATGGAGAATGTTTTTAGGCTATCCATTTTGTTTGTAAGTCGCCACCAGAGGGTACTGCAGTCTGTCCACTTCTACACCGTTCAACCCATCGCTATGAAAATGGGTAAGGAAATGCATTCGAGCATGGAAAATAGGTTCGCGCCCTTCCACTTGAGTGTGACTTGCCACCAGAGGGGACTGCAGCATTCCATCTTACAGACCGTTCAAACGATATCCATGAAAATGAGTATGCACCTCTATTGGAACAGGGAGAATAGATTCACGATACGTCATTTACGTAAATTTTTTTTCGGCAGACAACGTAGGCCGGGTTCGGCTAGTATATATATATGTAAAAGGGGTCTGATGGCCACTTTAAAAACATAGGTCCCTGTCTAATATGACTGTTAAACGTAGTGTTGACAACCCTACCCCGTAAAAAGAAAACAACGTCTGTCTCGAAATCTACCAGTAGGCAGGTGGCCTCAGCCCAACATGAGGCGTTTTCGACCCTGATAGATTTCCGATGCCGGGTTCGAAACCAAATAAAAAAAAAAAAAGCCGCAGCGAAAACTGTCGATGTTTGGGATGGGCGCGATAAATATATAGGTTGGATTGTCCTTCCTTTAGTTTAGAGAAAGAATGTGTGAATACCCCCCTTGAAATCCTTTAAGAGTGTAGTGGTAAAATAGGGGTGCGGGGTAGCCGACTCCTGGATAACGTAGAATCTGCTATATATTTGCTAACGGCGAATGACCTCAGGCTAAAATGTCTGCCATTTGAAAACAACAGCTTGCTAAACAAACGAAAAGCCCCTTTGGTGCTTATATAAAGAACGTAGGCCTGAATAACAGAGTGCCTTGATGTCATGGATGTTTGTAGTGGTTCAGAATCGCCTTTAAGCAGTAAGTCCCGGTCTCATATGATCATAGAGCTTTCACGTACTCTACGTGCATATGATCATAGAGCATGCTCCATCCCAACAGAAGCTGCCTCCCAACCCCTTTCCCTTCAACCCTGAATCTATACGGGTTCGTGAGCTTGGTCTAGAAGTCTATCAAGGGAATCAGAAATAACAACATATAAAGAGCATAGCTTGATATATCATTTCAGTGATTGTTCCCCGTCCATTGCTTAATTTTTATCATTTGCAAATTTGTATCCCTAGCAGTCACTGAAGCTTCCTCGTGACAACAGCTGAAAGTTCCTCCGAGTGCTCAAACACTGTGTTATCCGTTATTGTATGTACATGAAGAAAACTGTGATCCACTTTCTTGATGAAACGGCACCTTTTCTTATCAAATAACTGCGTAAAATGATTGTTGCTATTAGTATGAATGAAAAACAAATTGTTATTTTCGCAGAACTCAATTTGGCTATCACATTCTTTTGGTACGTTATCTGGATATGATAAAAGTTATATGGATAAAAAAAAAGTTCATCTGGATAAAAAAAAAATATTATCCGGTTAAAAAGTTATAAAGCAAAAAGTTAAAAGTTAAAAGTTAAAGTTATTCAGATAAAGAAAACGTTTTTTCTGGACAAAAATAATCATTCAAAATTAATATTCATGTGTGATATAATAAATGATGCGTTGCTAGTGTATTTTTTTAATACAGCCTATACTATACATTATGTGTATATGTAAAAATATTTATAGCGCAACATCTCAGCCTATACTAGTTCTAAACGGCTTCAAAATAAGGACCACTTTCAGGTTCTTATTAATTTTTATTTACAAACGTTATATATACAGAACTCCCGAATCACACTCACCCCACCACATACATATAAGACAGGGCTTACGGTCTTAAGTGGATTCCGAATTACTACCAAAATACATGACACCGCCAGGACTCGAACCCGAGACCTGTGGTACCAAGCGTCACAGCGCTTGCCACTCGGCCATCAGGCCCTGAAAGGGATGAAAAACGATGACCAAATTGGTTCCGTGGTACTGGTTCGAACCTGGGACCTTTCACTTGTGGAAGCAAACGTGCTAACCACTACAACACGGAACTCACATTTAGAAGTTTTCTTTCTAATGCAGCTGGCAAACACTTAGACAGACGGTCTTGGATGCCTTAAGGCAAGCGCTGCACAGACGTTACTCACTTTGCATGACCCAGGGGCGCGTGTCACTTGAAGATAAGCCACGGACGCGGCGTAACAATGCCCCGCAATGCTCTGCGATGATATTAGACTGGACCTACGGTTTAAAGTGGATTCCGAACCGCTTCAGACATCCATAGCACAGCTGGGACTCGAGCTCGAAACATGTGGTACCGGGCGCCAGAGCGCTAGCCACTCGGCCATTCAAGCCCTACACTTAGAAGTAGACTAAAAGAAAACTCGAAAGTGCGCTTCCGTCCATACGTCTTTGTCTAGCGTCACAATGTACTTTTATGGAAAACCCTCTTAATTCCAGAAAATAGATACAACGAAGTCAAAAGTCTGAAAGTTAGAGTTTCGAAGGAAATATTTCTCCATCAAAAGTCACAGAGTTAAAATGAGCGCTTTCCCCGATCATCACTACAGCGTTTCGGTTGAAGAAGCCAAACACCTCATAAATCTCCAAGTTACAAGACCTCTGTCGTTGTTGAGTTGAAATAGGGGAAACGAACGATCGATAGGGTTTTAACAGGCCATAAAATGAAGCCTTGGCGAATAAATGGCAAACGCTACTAATAAATATTTGAAACGATCGCAACTTGAGAAAATCAATTTTAAAACAACCCCATTATATCCAGAGATACAATTTTTAAATAAACTTTTCTTTCTTTCTTTTTTTTTCAAAACTTTGATACCGTTATTAAACATTCGGGGCCTGATGGCCGAGTGACTAGCTCTCGGTGCCACAGGTTTCGGGTTCGAGTCCCAGGCGGTGCCATGGAATGTTTGTAGTGGTTCGGAATCCACTTTAAACTGTAGGTCCCGGTCTGCTTAGCCTAAAGTGTGCGCTAGATGACCGTAGAGCGACAAGCCAAACCAATGATGTTTGTAGTGGTTCGAACCCACTTTAAACCGTACCGGTCTAATATAACAGGATTTCCAACATGCACAACAAAACTAATTTATTTATTAAATTTAACTTGGCAAAAAGTCCCACTTTCAAGATGGAACTAGATTAGGACTAGATTCTTTTCAAAAAAAAAAAAAAAAAAAAAACCCTCGTCGCAATGAGTTCAGATTTGAACTGAGGATACTCGAAGAAGAGCGAAACGGTACGGTATCCGAAAAAGTTTCACCGATTTTTCCCATCCAATTGGGCCGTGGTGGATGGGCTTTTCACCAACTGTGTCACAGCAGTTGAAGGACTTGGCAGTCATTTTTTCCTTCAAAAAACCAAAACAATCCAGCACATGGAACACTGTAGTTGGTATCATGTATAATTCATGCCAAACACGGTGTCGTTTCGAATCAAACTACCACTAGAAGCCAAATTCTCTTTCTTTAGGCCACATACAGCGCCATCTATTCATACACTTTTTAATGCCGTACCGTTTCCCCCTTCTTCGAGTTTCTTCAGTTCAAATCTGAACTCATTGTGACGAGGGGTACTTTTTATTTTACAGCATCTTGAAAGTGAAACTTTAATTATAATCACCATGTACTTAGATTCGATTTAGACCCTGTACTTAATTCGATTAAACAGGGAACTTCATTCATTGGTAACTAGATACTTTTCAATTGTCTTCAAATAAAACACATTTTTAAATGCCTATTTAAAATAATAATAGCAAAATAAGCAGCGAATTTCTATCAAAAGGGCTGGTTTGTTATAAAAATGGAAGAATCCGTATAAATTATACATTCAATACAAAATACATGCACTAAAAATTAAAATAAAAAAATCTTTGATTTTATTTATACTTCCACTCTCCTTGTCAATTCCCTCGCGCATTTAATATAGCAGCTGCCGCTCCTCTTACTAAACGTTAAGACCGAGAAATGGGCTAATTGTAATTATGAGAACTTTATTATCTTCCTTTTTTAATTTCATTTAAACATAGGGTAGTTCAGCGTTCATGGGGCAAAATTTTGAGGGGTGGTACAGTTCACTGAAACATGCTTTTTTTTTTTTATATAGGAATGTAAGGTCGGAAGGGACGCGCTGAGGAATGAAAAAAATATGAGACACAAAAAAAGAAAAGCATTGTTTTTTATTACATCATTACAAAGTGCTACTTTGATTCAATGTTTGCAATAAATGCTCAAATTGGTGGCCAATCACAGCCATGCATGCTTGGCGGACAGATGTCGAAGGAATAATTGGCGAATAGATGCCACGCTCTCGCGCAACCGTAATAGAAAGTCAAGCAGCGAGGTCCTCCATTGAGTGAACTGGAGTTCTTATTGTAGATTATTACGGAGATCCTTGGCCGCGTAGCGGCCACTAGCTCCTTCTATGCAAAATGTTGAAACATAGCGGTGGTCTCATGCCTTTCAAGTCAATAAGCAAAATAAGATAATTAAATGCCCTTTTTTAAAAGAGAATTATTTATTTAATAAAATTATAAAATGAAAAATAACAAAAATTTCAAAATTGTAGATGTTGATGAAATCAGTTGCATGTAATAAAACAGAATGAGCAAAGGTCAAATTAGGAGAAAAAATAGCTTAGGAGAAAAGCGAACTTTTTTCATCAAGGCAGTTGTAAGGAATTAATTTAAACTATTTAGAACAGTGCGAGGTCTTTTGCGATGTTTGCGGGAAGAAATATCATAATCGTAATTTTGTAGGATATTTTATACAGGGTTATTGATGTTTCGCATATCATTATAGAATTGAGTAGAAATTTTGTGAACAAATTCTCTTAAACTTGGAATCGAGAGAGCTCGTCTAATATCGTCATTACGAAAGTACCAGGGTGAATATTAGAATTTTGAGATTAAGAGGTAAAGCTGAATTTCTATTGATTAAATCAACTGGAGTTTGGATCAAACGAAAAATAATTGCAAACACAGAATAAGAGCAAAGTAGAGTGCGCATCGGGGTTGCCAGCCGGAAGACCCGAAACCCGCCACATGACGGGTATCACTTGGAGAATTGTACCTGGCTGTTGAGGGATAATCATTTGGAAGTCCTCTACTTTCTCATCGCGCCCGTCCATCCCTATTAGGGATTGCAATACCGGTATACCAGGACACTGAATACCGGTATTTTGAGCCATTTGACCAATTTTTGTAATACCGGTATTCCCAAGTTTAAATACCGTTTTTCGGTATTTATTAGAAGTTTAGAATTCTTATTTGCGAAAGAATTCTTATCTGTGAAATTCTTATTCTATAACAAATTCTTATTCTTATTCTATTCTCCACAAACCCTTCCACATTCAGAAGAATTCGGTACAGTTATCGAAGATTATGATGACACTAATGTCGATAGTGAAAAGGAATTGTCTCTTGAAAAAAATTAGAATTGGCAACAACTAAAAAATTTCAACACACCAGAATACAATACAGAAATCGGATATATATAAAACAATCCGACGAGAAATAGATTTATTTGAAGAGGAGGGATTTAGAGGTAAATACTTGGAAAAAGTATATCGCACATTACTTAAAGTACCACCCACTAGCGTAGAAGCTGAAAGCGCGTTTTCGGCAGCTGGTCATTTTTGCACAGAATTACGTTCCAGGTTTAATGATAGTACAATTGATGCATTATGTTTTTTAAGATCCCATTTCAAAAATTTGTAATAGTACCGCAGACTGAATAGTGATATTTACGCTTTTTTTTTTTGTGATTTAAATAAATAAGATGTTCCTTTACTTTTTGTGATTCTTTATATACTGTTATAATTTATAAGTTACAAATTTTTTTGGGATATTTACATTCTCTAATAAAACTGGCAAATAAAACAAAAAAACACCTGTGTTTTCTAAAATTTCTACAACCGGTATTAAAACCGGTATTAAGATCTAAAAAATGCCGAATACCGGTATTGAACTTTTGGTCCGATATTGCAATCCCTAATCCCTACATTTAGTAAGCTTTACCACCCCACAAATATTGAACCATCCTGTACTATTCATTAAATTCATTTCAGTATTTAATTTAAATATTTAAATAAAATGTTCGGCTTATCGTAGTAGCAAACCTTTTCATTGCTCTGTTTTCTGTCAATATTCTATTTCAATTCTCTTATGTCGTATGTCCATCTCTCCTATCTGTCTTAATCATGTTGTTTTCTCCGTCCTTTTTTTTTTTAAATTCCTATTTGTGCTTGATCTAATATGCATACTCTTTTGCTGCAAAACTGAATTGTCGTTTTTCAATCACGTAAATAGTTATCTCCCATACTCTGATTTCTCTAATCTCCTGGTACGCCATAGGCTTCAGGTTCGAATCTGGCGGTGGCTTGGATGTTTGTGAGGGGTTCACTTTAAACTGTAGGTCCCAGTCTATTTAGCCCTCGTGTGCACGAATTGACCGTAGAGGGACAAACCAAACCATACTAATCTTCTGGGAATTAGACGTATACGAGATCCGATTTTTTTTTACAGAAATTCACATTTTTAACAAAGGCTAGAAAGGTCTGTTTTGCTTCAACGAATGCCATAAGCTCAACGTTTTTTTAGAACAGGAGGTTTTTGCTTTTCTATTATTTTTGGCATGTACATATTTAAAAATGATAGGTTCCACATTATGCACTTCTTTAACTATCATCATCATCAACATCAACAACAACAACAGTGGCGTAACAGCCCCATGCTGGGCCAAGGCGATCTGCCTACTAGCAGATTTCGAGACGATAAATGTTCTTCTTTTCACGGGGTAGGGTTATCAGCCCAACGCTCAACAGCCATATTAGACTAGACCTGCAGTTTAAAGTGGATTTCGAACCACTACAAACATCCATGGCACACGCTGCGACTCGAACCCTGTGGCAGTTAATTGGCCGTCAAGCCTAAAAACATAATGCATGACCTACAAAGATTAGTTTGGTTTGCAGCTCAACGGTCATTTTTGCACACTTTAGGCTAGTTAGACCGGGACCTAAAGACTGACGTGGATTCCAAACCACCAACAAATATCTATGCCACCGCCAGGATTAGAACCTGAAGCGTATGGTACCAAAGCGCTAGTCAATAGGTCATCAGGCCGCTGAATCCATCTGACGTGTAAGTTGTAGTGAAGGGAATCCAACAAGCATGAATAATTAATTGTAAAATCAACTTTGAAGAATAATATTTGTATTCATTATAGTAGAAAAATTATATCAAATCAAAAATCAAATATTATATGCTCATGTAGAATAATTAATGTCACATAATTGGGGAATCCATGTTGATAAGACTTTCAGAATTCAGAATCGAGCTATCCGTCACATCCTTTTGTCAACCCGGAAGAGAATCGGAACTTCCTCTCGAAGTCTAAACTTCCTTTTTGATCGTGATCATGACACAGTGTTGCAACCTGCTTTCAACCGCAAATTTTTTTTTTTTTTTTATCATAAGGTCTAATGTCTATTCACTATTTCTAGTTCAATCCATAGATCCTGAAATGATTAATGAATTACCAGAGAATGTTTAAATACTAATTATATTTCTTTTTCATGCATTGCATGTCCTTCAGATGTGCCAATATTCCTCCCAATAATAGAAACAATCGATATTCAGTAAACTGCATATCCCTGTAGTTAACGTAACAATACTTTCAGTGACAAACGAATCTATTTATATTCCTTGAAAAAACCCTTAACAAGTAATATATAAAAAAAGAAATTTAAAGTCAACTCCTCCTTTTTTTTTTTTTCACTCTATTGCAGAAAGTCCTTTATAAATTATTTTCATTCATTTTTTTAAATTTATCTGACGCCATCTATTGATAGATATATGCAACTTAAATATATGCCCCTTGTAAACAATATAAGGGAATATGAAAATAGAAAAATAAGATACTAAGAATTATAAGAAAGCATATAAAGTGTTCCATATACTGTAATCCCACAACAATCGAGCATTTCAAATCTACATGAAAACCTATTTATAAAAAAAAATTCAATCTGACAATTCTTTAGTCCGATTTATGGTCGTGTGGCATAAATGTAAAAAAAAACGGCTCATAGCCATGCAAAACTGCTTGAAATGAGTAACGTTTTTCTGAAGGACTGTCTGTTAAAATCCTTTCCACCGCCAGGATTCGAACCTAACGCCGGTGATACCAAAGGCCAAAGAGCTAACCAATTAGCCAACAGGCCGCTGAAAGGAGATTTTGGTTTGGTTTGTCGCTCTACGATCATTTTATGCACACTTTAGGCTCATTAGACCAGGACCTACAGTTTAAGGTGGAACCACTCACAAACATCCTTGCCACGATACGAACCTGAATCCTGTACTTTCAGTAGAAGAAACTAATTTCTGAGCTAATTTTACAGTGAAATATAACAGAAAACAAATAAATTATAGTTTTTAAAAAACTAAAAAACACGCTTTTAGGGTTAATCAAACTAAAAAATAAAAAATAATTGTTAACATAAGAATAAAATGACTGACGAGAAAATGAATGTTACTGTTCTAAAAGCGTGGATATCAATCGTTATAATTTTTCACTAGTTTCATTCCGAAATGCAGAGTTAGTTTAAAAATCTCATACAAAGCACCCCACGCTTTTAGAACAGTGATATTGTTCAATTGTAAGTAAAACAAAGGGCTAAACGCGAATAGGTCGAGCCAGGAGGGATTCGAACAAGGAATCTCCTGATCCGTAGTCGGGCGCGATATCCGTTGTGCCACTGTCCCACTTAAGATTGAATGTCTTAGGTACTTTCATTCTACATGGGTTAAATTGCTCTTCATAAGTTAAAAAAAAATCACTGATCCTGGTGATCCTAATCATGATGAGATAATAAACTTATCAAAATATTTTTAGTGTCGTTGGTCCTTGATAAGTCTACAACGTTTAAATTAAATCGGATCGCTTAAAGTAGGGCAAAAATCGACCCCAAAGAGTCAGTTAGAAATAAACAAGCAAATATACAGGTGAAACTATTAAAAACATATTAAAAATGGAATGAAATTAAAGCAACAAATACTCAATACAACCCACCAAGCCATTGAAAATGGGCATTACAAATATTTTTTTCAGATTCAATAAAGCTACTTATGCCAGATGCTCATTCTATATAAAAATCTACTTTTATTTTTCCAAATTTATAAACAATTTCTCATGTGAACATTTTTCCTCGAGTTACTTGTTGAAAAGTGTGCAAAAAAAATTCCTCCTCAGTAAGAGTTGTAAGTAATTTAATTTTTTATATGTTATTCATTTAAAAACACAACACATTTGTATAACAGCAGGATCGAAAAGCATTGCGATTTCTCATATAAAACCATACATCCGTTTTACTAAATGTATTTCCAATGAGCTAGAGGTTTGGTTTGTCGCTCTAAGGTCCTTATTTGCACACTGTAGGCTCATTAGACCGGGATCTACAGTTTAACCTGGATTCTAAACCACTCGCAAATATCCCGCCAGGATTCGAACCAGAAGTCTGGGATACCAAAGGCCAATTGGCCATCAGGCCGCACTAGAGGAGTCGAGATAGATGAGATGGTATGATCCTCACAGATGTCCTTCATGAGGGAAATGGATAGGACAAAATATGGATACAGTGCAGCTGGCAATCATTGGGTCATGCTGATGCTGCTAAAAATCTGGTGTGTGGCGAATGACTTCTGTAAAAGTGCTTCGTATTTTTTGTCTCCCGTAATTCAATTTTTGTGAACGGTGTAAGAAAAGTAAAAAATGAAATGATGGCAGCCATGATCATCGACGCACAACTTCCCTGCAGCTGGTTCACGGGCTCACAAAGCTGTTGCCTCCTCTATGACACCACACTGGAGTGTCAACGTTGTTTCTAGATCAGAATAAGGAAAAGTAATGCCTTCAAGAATGGCGCCGTTGATACCATAAGCTTCAAGTTCGAATCTTGGCAAGAGGCATGGATGTTTGTGAGGGGTTCGGAATCCACTTTCAACCGTAAGTGGCGGTCTAATTAACCCACAGTGTGCAAAAGGGCCGTAGAGCGACACATCAAACCAAACCAGATACGATGGACTTACCAAATCCGCGTTACTTGAAAGTCTCTTGTCAATCATACAGACTAACAATGCAAGATTCTATCTGTGACGAATCTACTCGTTTTTTACAGCACCAAACATTCCAGCTAACGAGGCCACTTGTGTTGTGATTCATCCCCAGTGTCCTTAGGTGTGGGACTTGGCATTTCATGAGTAATGGATGGGGTAAAAGGAGCATCTTCTGTTGTAATGGAGCACCCGTAGGTAGAAGTCTGACTTGGCACTATCACAGTCGTACAGTCCTATGAGACTGGGACCTAATGCTTAAAGTGGATTCGAAATACTTCAAACATCCATGACACCACCGGGACTTGAGCCCGAAACCTGTGGCAACGAGTGCAGCCATTCAGGCCCACAAGGTCACTTAAACCCACTTAAAGTTATTATTCCAGTGAGGCCACTTAAACTTCATTACTGGTTTCAAATTTTTTTCTAAAAAATGAAAGAACCTTGAAAGCGGAACTTATGCTTTGTTAAAAAAAATTTCGTGTCATCGTAATAACTTTTATACCTCTGAGATAGTCTATCCGCCTTATTAAAACGTCTGGCCTCGAAGTGAGATGCACTTTATCTCGAGCGCATGTAAAGCACGGAGTCATTTGCTTTAATATTACAAATATCGCAACGTCACTTCTGCGATGGAAAGCAGGTGAATTTGCTTGCAAATGCAAAGAGAAAAATCCCCGCCAAAAGGCACTGGAGTCTCTGCTCTTACAAAAAACGAACGCACCGAGTGAGTCAGAAGGGACTTGGATGAAGGAAGAAAGAAGCACAAGCAGACATTTGCAATGCGGCTCTTCAATCACATACTTGGCTTACTTTGAAGGCCATCAAATAGTAAAAATTAGTTTGGTATGAACCCCATGCCAGCGACGCATCCTGGGGTCTGATGGCCGAACTGGGGTCTGATGGCCGTCTGATGGTCGAGTGGCTAGCGCTCTGGCACTCGCGGCCACAGGTTTCGGGTTCGAGTCCAGGCGGTGCCATGGGTGTTCGCAGTGGTTCAGAATCCACTTTAAACTGCAGGTCCCTGTCTGTTTAGCCTAAAATGTACACAAGATGACCGTAGAGCGACAAATCAAACCAAACCAAACCGGAGGTGCCATGGATGTTTGAAGTGGTTCGGAATTCCACGTTAAACCGTAGGTCCCGGTCTCATGGGACCGTAGAGTACCATGGAGCCCAATCAGACTTCTCACCCACATCATTCCCAAACTGTAGTAGAGGCAAATCAGCTCTAAACACAATGGTGTGGTTTAGTATTAGAGATGGGTCGTTCCTAATAATTTTCAAAGGTGGATCGTTCCTACTAAAATATCCACGATGGATCGCTCCTACTAATATCAAAGATGGACCCTTCCTACTAATATCAACGATGGATCGCTCGTACTGACATTTTTAACCCTACCAACATTTTAAAATTTCGAGTCATTTCTGCAGCAAACATTTTCTGCTGATTTTCTCCACCCAAAACTAAATTTGGTTGACATACTACTACTATACCACACCACATCACGGTGACTAGAGCTCGGTGAGAGTTTCCTCTATACAGTTTAGGAAGGATGTGGGTGAGAAGAAGTCTGACTGGTCTCTGTGAAGCTCACCGGTCCTATGAGACCGGGACCTACGATTTAAAGCGGATTCCGAAACCTTCACAAACAATCCATGCCACCGTCAGGGTTCGAATCCGAAACCTGTGGTGCCGAACACCAGAACGCTAGATACTCCCGCTAGACTCCACTGTGAGTGAATCTTGACTGTCAGTTTATGTGCTATGATTTTTACTAATAGATATAGAAAAATGTATGAAATAACTTCAATGACATTTTTAAACTCCTTTTTAATAAAAACAGATTTTTCAAAGAAAAGTATTTTTACAACTCTAATGATGTAGTTCTTGTATACACCTAAAAGACACTCTTGTACTCTCATGTTGCTTATAAAATAATATAGGACCTAGAAAAGTATTATTGAAGGGTTAAAGATAAATAAAAGAATGGTGAGCATTTTAATTACACAGATGCAATATTCTCAATACATTAAATCTTCTTAATAATCGAATAGCTTCTATAAGATCTTGCGATGTTAATCCAAGGCAGCTTTGTAACAGGTCGGCTGAAAAGTTCATAGGGTGACACATAGATGACACTACTAGTATTAAATTCATATAATTTTTAATTAGCCCTAACCTTCAAAGGACACGTGCATAAATTTTACAGCTGTTGCACTATTAGTATGTGAGTTAAAGCATTTTTAGTGTTCATCACGTGCAGTCCACTCGGCAGACTGTCGATTGGACTCCGGTGTGACATGATGGAGCCATGTCTCATCCATTGTCCCATATCGACGCAAAAATTCGGGTTTATTGCGATTGAACAGCTCCAAACACTGCTTAGAATCATTCAAATCGTTGTTGTTTTGGGTCGATTGTGAGCTCGCGCTGCACCCACTTTGAACAGAGCTTTTGCATATCCAAATATTCATTCACGATATGTCCAACACTTTCCTTTGATATCGTTAGGGTCTCACCTATCTCAATCAACTTTACTTTACGGTTATCAAAATTATTTTGTGGCCTTTTTTGATGTTTTCGTCGGTAACAGCCTCTTTGGGGCGTCCACTGCGTGCATCGTCCTCGGTGCTCATTTCCCGTCGTTTAAATTTAGCAAACCATTTCTCAACGGTTGATTTTCCTGGTGCAAAGTCCTGAATAATAATGTTTATCAAACCAAGCCTTGGCTTCATTAGTATTTTTTTCGCCAAAAAGCAATGCTTTATTAACACACGAAATTCCTTTTTATCCATTTTTTCACACTAACAAAAGTTGCTTCACTAAAAATGCTATAACTCACATACTAATAGTGCAACAGCTATCAAATTTATACACGCGTCTTTTGAGGGTTAGCGCTAACTAAAAATCATATGGATTTAATACTAGTAGCACCATCTATGCGTCAGCCTATGAACTTTTCAGTCGACCTGTTTAAGACTCGATGCTGAGAAAAGTTACCTAATTCTTAATTGGTTTTCTGTTGAACACATCACTGTCTTTGCTAGTGGTGGTATGTTTGAAGGATGTAGTTGATTTGCCAACTATATTATTGTGATGTGGCCCCCTTAACTTTTCGTTTTAACCTTCATCCCAAGAATTTGGGAAAAAATAAAAATATTTTGTCAACAAGTCGAATTTTAAAACACATTCCTGATTCCTCAACAATTTTTACTCCCGACTCGACTCTGATCTCATTACTGCTTTATGACTTCTGTATATTTCGATTGCATCAGAGCCCTACGCAACGCGCGTGTTCGAGGGTCAATGAACCTTCCCATGTTCTCCATGAGTTTGCAGATTTCAAATTGAAAGCATCTTCTCTTCCTCCTTTTAATACGAATGGGAATTCTCGAAACGCAGAAAATTTAAATGGATGACACCGAATACCTTATCATGTGAAAGCGCGGCTCATTTGTTGGGGAGATCCCGTACACAGGCGAATCAGATGATTGGGTATTGTAAGATGGGACGTCGAGATCTCGTCAAAAGTTTCCAAACGATGAAAACGGCTCGGGGTGTTCCAAAGGGGTGTACTGAAATGGCACAATTGGTAAAATCGTGCACAGAGGAAAATCATTTTTTCATACTCGTCTTCCATTTAGATATGACAATAACATCCATGTTAAGGGAATATGACCTTCCGAAAGTGCTTTTAGAGGTAACTGCTCTGCATTTGCGTGTCATATGGGACAAAGGTAGGGAAACCCTCCCTAGAAGTATACGCCGATAGTTCGATTGCCATTTGCTTAAACAATCTGTCGTCATCGATGTGTTCTTCTTTCTGAGAGAGCGTCCTGATGCCCATTGGCTAGCGCTCTGGCCTTTGGTACCACAGGCTTCAGGTTCGAATCCTGGCTGTGATTCGGAATCCTCTTTAAACAGTAGGTCTCGGTCTGTTTAGCCCTCTGGTGCACAAGATGACCGTAAAGCGACCAGCCAAACCTTCTAAACGAAATGAAATTGATTTTGATGAAATTGTGTGTCTCTGTGTTTGTTTCTGGACAACTCTGGATGGTTTAGATTTACAATTGAACCCAGCAGGTGGAGCTTCTATGGATATATCTTTATATATTATATATATATATATATATAAAGATATATATATATATATGTGTGTGTGTGTGTGTGTGTGTGTTTGGCAAAGCATGGAAAATGTTTTTAGGATTTCCCCTTCATTGTAAGTAGCCACCAGGTAGTGCTGCAGCATTTCATCTCATATACCGTTGAAACGATCTCCATGAAAATGAGTTTGCACCTCTATTGGAAGAGGGAGAATAGATTCGCGATATGGAATTTTCTACAACGCATTTTTTTTATTACAGGACAACATATGCAGGATTATGCTAGTAATATATATATACTATCTATTAATCTATTAATGCAATTAGCAGATTCACCATGTATGGGAAAAATGAACTCTGAACTTTGACCTCAGGAGAAGGGGGCAGCACCCATCAGGGCAAGGTTGGCGATAGACGAGGGGGCGTGATGCAGCGAGAGAATGGAAATGGCAACAAATGTCTATATAAATTTCTGTAATTACAGACATTAGCTGTAAATAATAGTGTGTAATTAAAAATGACTAGAATCGGATCATTCCAGTTTTTTTCATTGTTTCCAAATTACCCGAAATCTGAAATTTTTTTTTTGTTACCTGGTGAGAGAGTTCCGAATTTCATGCATTTCAGCACGCAAATGCGGGGCAGTTATTCTTAAAAATCCCTTATGGAAAGCAATGCCCTCTCTTCATCGCCCGTCGGTGGGTTGTGCGTGACTGTAGGTTATACATGACGCCCTCAAATGCACTCATGCGAGAGCAAAAAAAAGGCATCCAAGGGGCAAAAAGGCATATCTATCTATCTATAGGCATATCGGGGATTCGACTCTATGCATGGTGCTCATCCCAGTCACTGTTTTCAGAAACAAACAGAATGGTGAATGTGACAACATATGTCTGTTTTTCTCCCGAAAAATAAGGCTGCCTTGGTAGGAATTTTTAGGTTTTTCTCCCATACAATACGCTTAAGCGGCGTCCCTCGGTAACGCTGAATCTGCTATATTGGCTGAAAATTTCGGTATTTGAAACCAACAATAAAAATATTTTATAACTACTAAGAAATAACAAAACAAAAAAAAAAAATGAAAAAATTACCTAATTCAAATTTGAGAGGAAAATTATTGAAAAAAAAAAAGTCATTATATAGATCAAAGGTTACTAAAATTAGCCTCGCTTCTGTGCTAACGGCAGAAACAACATCTGCTGAAAAAGTTAAAAAAAAAAAGTCCCAACCCGCTCACTCAATCTAAACTTTTAATGATTAGGATACGGTCCCCGATTTCGAGAAACATATTCTCCAACGCACACAACAGTGACGTCACATGAATGTGAGACGTCACATGACCATCACTATTGCTCCCATCTTCCCAAAAAGAGTCCCTTTTTAAATAAATGGCCGCCATAACTTTACAGCGACGTCGTCCGAATCTTCTACGAACAGATGCAGGACGAAAATTTACGACCTCCCTCCGTCACGCGCCTCCATTATTCTAATTCAGGAACTGATTATGCGAAAACGGGATTTTCGTGAGTGTCACATCCAAACGAGTGACATTTGCGTCTTTTATGCCCTTTTCTTTCGCCATTCTCTTCTGCAGCGCTAACAAGGCACTCAAATTTCATTTTGTTCTCCTGTAATGGTTTCGTGGTAAACTCAGCAGGTAGTGGTCTTTATATATATATATATATATATATCAGGTTGGAGACAAAGAAATTCATTATTTTTACTAGAACTTCAAGACTTTATTTACCAATTTTGGTCAAATAGACATCGTTTTGTTCTGCAATTTGTTGTCATTTCAAAGGTAGCTTCATAATGCCTCTCTCAAGGCGTTATGAAGCCCTCTCTGGAAGTCTTGGTCTTTATGGGCGAAAAACTCTAGTCATCTGTTGATGCCAATTTCTTATCCCTAAGTTTCGCAATGCGAGAAAAACACGGTAATCGCCAGGTGCCAAGTGCGGACTATAGGGTGGATGCATCAAAACTTCTCAACCAAGCTCCTCAAGTAACTTCTGGAAAGTCACTATAGACGTGTGTGACCTGCTGTTGTCATGATGGAACACAACACTTTTCATGTTGACAAATTCTGGCATTTTCTGATCAACCCCTAGCTTCAAACGATCCAGTTGTTGTCAGTAGAGATCCGAATTTAGTGCTTGGCCACATGGAAGGAACTCATAATAAATTATTCTTTTCTAGTCCCACCAAATGCACTGAATCTTCCTGGCTGTTAGTCCTGATTTGGCCACCGTTTGGGCTGCTTCACCGCGCTTTAACCACGGTCGTTGTCGCATGTGACTCATTTCTCCTCCCTCTAGTTACCATCCGTTTAAGAAATGAATCGATTTCATTCCGTTTGGCCAAGGCTTTGCAGATGGAAATTCGATCCATCATGGGTTTTTTGTATTAATTGGTGTGACCCCCAAACATCAAACTGTTTTTGAATCCAGCTTTGTGCAAATGATTTAAAACTATTTTAGGGTCGTGCTTTAGTTCTTGGGAGATACTATGGCTGCTAACATGCCAATCAATCTCGATTATTTCTGAGATTTTATCGACATTTTCGACGAGGGGCCTACCTGTGCGAAGTGCATCCTTAACACCAAAAATACCCGAACGGAATCGACAAAACCAAACTTTACTGTTGCAGTATCAGGACTATAAACACCCTTCACGATTTTAGCTGTCTGGCTTGTATTTTCGCCGTTATCAAAGAAAAACTGCCAAACGTACCGAATTTTCTCTTTGTTGACTTCCATTTTTAACATCCTGTAACTCACAAAATGGACCCAACAGAAAACACTTTTTCAGCAAGCATAAATCTGAAATTGTTTGATCGATACTTTATAAGATATTGATCCCTACAGCCACCTACCGAATAAATAATGGATTTCTTTTTCTCCCAACCTAACATATAAATATTAATCGTCTGCAGCTGGGTGCTTGATTAGAACTGTTTCACTGAATTTAGGAAAGATGCATTTGCATTTTAAGTACATGATTTTTGCAACAGTTTCTGAATGGACATTTCTGTTTCAAAATAAGATGGAAATAGCTATTGAAATTTTTGGATGTGGAAACATCCATAAAATGGGTTCGTATGAGTAGCCGGTTCAGAATTGGAGCTTTATGTCCCATATCCAGTTTGTAATATTGTTATTAATTAATTTATTTATGTAATGTATGTTATTATGCTCTTGTATTTGCGCTATAAATGTATGCTTTATTGGACAATTTTGTTCTCATTTTTATCTGACCGTCAGAGTAATTAACAAAAATATTTATTTTACAAATGCTGAACATTGGCGCCTAACCCATTAGTTCACGGGCTCTCCAGTACTCTCTTATCTGTTGCGCGTTGAATCCTATCTTGTTTAAGAATTATCTTAAGAGTCAAATTAGCAAGCAATTTGAAAGAAATGAAAGCGGTCGATGAATGCGTTGCTCTGTCAAAGTTCCTTTCTTAGCTAGCGCATCAGCCCACTGTTTACCTATCATTCCACAGTGGGCTGGAATCCATTGGAAAAGAAATTGTGTGTCAATATCTTAAACAAAGGCCTATAGTCCGAGATTCTTCGGGGACTATTTTGATTACTCAGAAAGAGTTTGAAGTGCACTCTTAGAGTCGGACAATATGACTGTTTTTATAAAGGAGTGGTTACGAATCGACAGTTGTTGAATAGCCACAGCAATAACTTCGATTTCGCCATCAAAGGTAGTAGTAACAGGTAAATAGAAACTAAAATGCTCGCTATGAACACCCGTTCCAGCACCTCTCTCTTTCTCTCAAACATAAGCGCCGCCGTCAGTATAGATAAGCATCCATTCACTCTTGGGACAACGATTCTCAATAGTTCCCATTGCAAAAGATCTTAATTGGGAATTGCTTACTTCGTTTTAACAACAGATCAAGAGTTGTATTCAAATTCAAGAAGTCCAAGGATCAAAGGGCAGGATTTAAAATCGGGTAATCTTTACTCAATTCCAAAGATTAACACAAATATAAACTGACAGCATCCCTTCTGAAAGAGTGACAGCTGCGGTTGACACCAGTAGATTGAGTTGCACACTTCAGAAAATGACCCAAACTTATTTCTTCTCCTCCCTCCCTCCTTTTCAGAAAAAAACATTATTCAGGATCCCCCTAAAAATCTGCCTTCCTTAAGCGTGCAAATGTAAAGAAGCAATAAAAAAATGTTGGAATTTTTGTGTGCCAGCTTATGTATTAAAACATATTAAACAAAGATGTAGTAAATAAGATATCCCAGTAATTTATTAAAAGAATATTAAATAAGATATCCAAGTAACTTATTAAGTATAAATCAACCCTCCTCGTAACTTTCGCATGACGCTCAGAAAATTAAGATAAAGAAGAATAACAGGAAAACAAAAAATGAGAAGGTGGAATCCGATGAGTTGCTGTCAAAAGATTCATTTTTGTTAGCAGGACTTTTAAAATATTGCGATTCTCTATTTGCAATCGTCATTTTTTTAGGTTACCAAGTCTGTAGCCACTCTAAAGCCATGTTCCGCTAAATATAAAGGAAGAAATTCAATTCAAACATTTTAGTAACGTATTATCCCATAGTCCAGGATTCCTCCGTAATTAAGGGCTTCTGCAACCAGAATTGTTAGTAGCCATCTTTATATCGTCAACTATTTTTTATAATTTTTTAACTTATCCTTTTTTTTTATGCTTTCCCCACCCCCTCATTTTTATTAACCCTACAAAATGGTTTTTAGTTTAGTTTAGTTATCAGTCCCTTTGATTATTGAGGTGGTGGTGCTCAATTTGGGGACGCGTGTGTTAAGGCTCTTTCCTTTTATATAGAAAGTACAGCGTATTCTTGCAGAAATTTCCACAAGTTTGTCAGGTTATTAACGACATTTAATGAAATTGCTTTTATTGCAATTTTAGATTTCACTATTTTAATATATAGTTTGCTTCTAGATAAGCTATCAACATCATCAACAACAACGTATTTGGCTGAACAGCCAAATAGTTGTTTCTGCCGGATATAAGAGTATATTCTTTTTACGGGGTAAGTTTTTTAGCCTTACGTCCAGCCCTCTGGTCTGTCGCTCTGCAGCCCTTTTAGGCTGGGGCCTAAGGTTTAAAGTGCATTTCGAACCACTATAGACATCCCCAGTGCTCCGATTGAACGATCCGATATTAATATAGATTGAACTTAGGCATGATTCGTTTATTTTTATTGATTCATATCTATTGAACTCTTGATATGATTGGAATATTGTGATGTATTGTTATATTTATACCAATCATGTGCTTCATTGGCATAGTTAATTAATTCTATTAGCAATTACTTTTCGTTCTATTACAATTTCTTTTCTTATAGAGCAGCTTTTATACATAAACCGTGTGTCACATTAATCTCTCCATTTATACAGGTTATCGGTTACCCAAAAACTGTGTGCACATGAAATGATGATAAACAGTTTAAAAATAGAATCCCTTTCACATTTTTAAATATATATTTAAAGAAGACTTTTAGCAAAAGACCATTTGAAAGCATACTGGCAAACAAAACACACCATAACTCATTGAAGAATATGGATAAAATAAAAGTAAAAATTTACCTTTCGTGGAATGTTACTAAAAACTTTTTAATGTATTAATCCATTAAACGCTTTATTTATACAAATTGATTATTTTCAAATTTCAATGTGTTCTGGCTGTTTCTTAACCAACTTGGTACACATCTAGACCCAGCCCACGAACCCTTATGGACTCATGGATGGAGGGAAAGGGGGCAGCTTCTGTTGTGATAGAAATAGGATACAGCTTCTGTTGTGATAGAAGTAGGATACAGCTTCTGTTGTGATAGAAGTAGGATACAGCTTCTGTTGGGATGAACCCGTAGGTAGAAGTCTGACTTGGCTCCGTGACGCTCTTTCAGTCCTATGAGACCGGGACATATGGCTTAAAGGGGTTCGAACCCCTACAAACATCCATGGTACCACTGGGATTCGAACCTTATGGCACCTAGCGCCAGACACTCTGCCATTCAGGCCCAATTTCAATATGATTATAATTCTCTCAAAACTTAACAAGCAAATCAAGCATTTTTAAATTAAATTTTTAAAATAATTTATTTAACCCCCTTTTTCAAGTTCACAACTTTTCCAATATTTTTTTTTTTTTATTTTTTTTTTTTTTTTTTTTTTTTTTGATATAAAAAATAATAGATTATAAAAAAAAAAATTTTTTTTTTGTTGATAGTTATTTAATAACTTTCACAACATCAGAATTATTGAAAATTATCTATCGAGGAGTTTTTACTGATTACAACTTACAATTCAATTTCGTAGAATTTTTTCTTTTCCCATTGATAACGAGTTTCAGTGAATTTGATTTCATCATTTTAACGGAAACCATTCCGCTAAATTGAAAAATTAAGTATGTATTTCTAATCAAAGGAAACTATCGTGTCGCCATCTAGTGACAAAAACAAACATTCAAGGTTAAAACAAAAAAAAAAAATTTATTAATAATAATTTTCACTAAAAAATCCATAATCTATTTGATTTTAAACTTTGTAAAATTTGTATTATTTTTTATGTTTAAAAATTCTTACTCTAAACTATATGCATATTTATACATTATAAACAAAACATTTATATGTATATTTGTCTAGATACTCCTTTGTATTTCTAAGAATTTTAAAATATTCAGGTCCCCTCTATTCTATTATTATTTTAGCAACTGCTTGGGCAAAAATTAGAAATAATTAGCATTAAAAAAATAGCTGGGAAAAACAAATAAATATTCGAATGCTATGTAAATTTCGAAATACTTTATTAATTTCGAAATTTACATAGCATTCAAATATTTATTTGTTTTTATTGTGGATATTTGTTTATTATTTTGTTTCTAATCCCATTTGGTAGACAACAATATCTAGACCAAGCCCAAAGAACCCGTTTAGTGTTGTTCTAATGGAAATACATCTTCATCTTCGTCATAATCAAGGGCTGCACCTATTTTACACATTGAACATTACTCAGGGGGCACGAGTAGCTTGAAGATACGCTACGGACGCGAGTAACATTAACCCTCCGATCTACGTGACCGGGACCTACGGTGTAAAGGGGATTCGAACCACTACAAACAACCATAGCACCGCCGGGACTCGAACCCGAAACCAGGGATACCGAGCGCCATGGCACTACCTACTCGGCCTTCAGGCCCATAGAACTCTTATGGTCTCATGGAAGGAGGAAAAGGGGAACAGCTTCTGTTGTGATGGAGCACCCTCACAGAGCTAAGTCAGATTTGTAGTCTGACTTGGTTCCGTGACATTAAAGAAGAAGGGCAATGCCTTCCGGGAGGACTTTTAGGAGGAACTATCCTGCATTTACGTATCGTATGGGAAAAAACCCAGGAAACTCCCACCAGATAGTCTGACTGACGAAACAAGATGCTGAAAGCGCCAAATCGCCATCGAGACTCCTCGTTTTTTGAAACATCAATACCCCTACAGCGCATTGAACCACCGCCTAATGCTCACCAGAGGCTTGAGTTGGTAGCGAAGGCTTCAGGTTCGAATCCTGGCGGTGGCATGGATGTTTGTTGGTGGTTCGGAATCCATGTTAAACTGTAGGTCCCTGACTGTTTAGCCTAAAGTGTGCACAAGATGACCGAAGAGCGACAACCCAAACCAAACCAAACCAGCGGCTAGAGGGGCATATTAATTCTTAATTTTTATAACACGTCATTTTGATTAAATAAAACAGAAGCCATTAATAATATTTAAAGAATGTCCTGAATGGCTTTAATGGCGGCTTCTACAAAATAAAGAACACTTTTTTCGTTCAATTATTTTTAAAATCCTGGGTTAAAATTCCGTTTATATTTTTTTTTTCCATATTAAATTAAAAAAAAAAAAAAAAAAAGATATTTATTGAAAAAAAAATATTGTTTACTAATTTTATTTCGATAAAATCCGTCAATTTTTGTACAAAAATAGTTGTTAAAATATTTAGCTCAAGATTCGCATGCGCATCTGTAAGGAATAGGTCACTTAATTTTTATTTCACTTTCTTAATTTGTAATTCTTTTATTTATTTATTGCTTGATTTTTAATCACCCTATTTTCTTTTTATATATACAGGTGATTATAATTAAAGTCCCACTTTCAAAATGCTGTCAAAAAAGAACCACTCCTCACAATGAGTTCACATTGGAACTGAAGATACTCGATAAAGAGGGAAATGGTACGGCATCGAAAAGAAAAAATGTTCCTAAATATGTTTCTCTAAAAATGTTCGCCTAACGGAAGTGAATTCGGCTGCTAGTGATAGTTTGCATCGAATGACAAATTTATTTGGCACGAGTTACACATTCAACCCACAAGAGTGTTCAATGCACTGGACTGTTTCGGTTTTTGGACGGAAAAAGGGACTTCAAAAGTTATTCAACAATTGTGACACTCTGTGAGCGGAAAGCCCATCCACCACACGGCAGGTCATACCACAGCAAAGTACAGTACAGGCTGGTCTATTTGGGTCACCCAGGGGTTTACTCTGCACCTCCTTGTAATTGTATTCATAATTGTTATATTTTAAAAAGTTAAATTTAAGTTTTTAAGAAAAAACATTAAAAGAGCACAAGCTCTGTGTCAAAAATAAAAGAAGACAAATTAATGTTAGTATATTTAAAATTTAAATATAGAAAAATCATAGTTCCTATTGTATAGTGCAATATTTAATTGAAATTTTATTAAATATTTGAATAAATTAATGTTAAAACCTACATTGGGAACTATCATACTACATTGGATGGGAAAAATCGGTGGAACTTTTTTTTGAAACTTATCTTTTGATGCCTTACCTTTTTCTTCCTTCTTCCTTGCATCTTCAGTTCCAATGTGAACTCATTGTGACGTGAATGGTTCTTTCTTGACAGCATTTGAAGGTGGGACTTTAATTATAATCACCCTGTATAATAAGTTTTTTACAATATTATATATAAGACGTCTAAAATCTTATTTTATAAGGTACGGACTAACATGAAATAAAAAGTTTCTATTGTTACTTATTTAAAAATAATAATCACCCTGTATGTTAAACAGTTAAAATAAAATGTAAAAGGAAATGTAACATGTTCATTTTGAATTCTTTCAAAGTATTAAATTTAAAATGTTATTTAATAACTTTTATCAAATAATTTACATTTCTAATTTAATTTGCATTTATTTGCAACCTCAAAAAATTTTTGTGAGGAAATAGTACATTCTATTCATAATGATTTATTTTTTGCCAGAACTTTAATGAATGCATAAATTTTAATTTGGTTAAATATTCTATTCCTTATTTGGAAAATATCAACAAACATTGAAAGAAAAATAATCAAATTTCATTTTTCACTGAAAGGGGAATTCTAATTTAGAATTTTTCGTCTGTTGTTCGTTCGAAATTCGATACTCGTTCGAAATACAAAGCAAGCAGACGGTTTTTCCACATCTCTGCTCTGACCTTGAGAATTTCCACTGGCAACGTGATCACTTTTTGTCCTTTTCCGCGCAATATCCGCACCGGCTTTTGGCAACGCCAGGTAGAGATCAGACGATTTCGAAACGTCGTTCTCGGAATAAATGAATTTTAATTCGTCATTCGTTCGACGTGCGTCTTTTGCGCTCTCATCATTCTTTCTTAATGCGACGTTCTAAAAATTTAATATTTACTATTTATTAGGATGTTAACTCAAGAGTATGATGAACTGCAGGTGCTTAAAATAACTTTGTTCCTCGGGGTGACATATTTTTGTCATGGACTTTTATTAGAAAGAGAACAACAAGATGCATCTATAGAGATCTGATTGTTTCGAAAAGTATTGCTTTAAATCAGGGGTAGCCAACCTGAACTATTACTTTCTCGGCCCATGATTGACCGCACTGTTACAAAATATATTTATTTTATTTACACTACATACTTCCGAAAAACTTTTTTTATTTTTTTCTCATTTGGTAATTTTTGTCATTTTTATAATTACGGAAATTATGAAAAAAATAAAAATTTATACTAAAACAGACACAGCTTGACAAAACTGTGTTGACTTGTTAGGTCAAGTTTACACGTATGTGTTTTATCGTTTATGCATTTTACATTAACGGTTTTTTTATGTTTATGTAATACAGTGTGAAGTAGAGTGTATTTAGGTGTTACTAAAAAATAACTTTAATACATAACTAATAATTATTTATTTTTAATAATAATATATAGTAATTAACTATAATAGTAGTATTAATAATAGTAATAGTAATTATTAATTAACTATTTATAATAGCAAATAACTTTTTCTATTTAAAGGAGGAAAAGTCTATAAATGACTTTGTTAAAAAATACTTTTAATCAGGGGTGGCCAACCCGCGGTCCGCCTTGAACATTTTCCCGGCACGTGAGATTGATCACCTTTTTACAAAATATATTTATTTAATAAAGGCCAAAAATTGAAAACCAATATATTAACAAAATACATTATGCGCGCATCCACATATTTAAAAATTAGCTGTCGAAAGGATGAAAAAAAAATGAACTTTGACTTTAAAATAATAGTCTTGCGAATATGGGACAGTTTTATGGATGAGTTTGCACAGTTATGAGTTCGCAGAAGAATAAAATTATATTCTGCGGAGCTCAACGATCTGCGCATCTTGGAACATCTAATATAACGGAGTTCTATGTTTCACTTTAAATGACGTAGCCCGGCCATCCCTAGATAAGCACGGTTAATTATTGACAGCGAGCAAACCAGATTCTTATTAATTGAAGTTATTAGCGCTTTTGGTTCAACTTTTTGCGATTTGTTTTTTTTTTTTTTAAATGGAAGCTGGATAACATGAGCATCAGCATAACTTGGTTGCCACTGCTTTTGCATTGGTGTGCAGGAGTAGATCGTTTGGTAGGTGAAGGTGGAAGAGCGTTGCATATCACTTTCAGTCAGATAGTATTTTTATTGATTTCATTTTTTTTTCATTTCATTTGTGTTTGAGATATTTCCTTTATAGGCTGTTTGAGTGTTCTTTATGTTTTCTTTTTTGAGAAATTACATTTGGTGTCATTATTGTCATCTACTTCTTGTGTAACTTATGGAGGAATAGCTGATTCAGACAAGAAAGCTAGCCAGCTCTTCTTGTTTCAGGTTTTTCCATGCAGTATACATGGTGGGCTAGATCACAGCCAGGGAGATATATAGTTTGCGAGCGTATCAATTTGAGGTTGGTTCAAGTGGCGCGGGAGTATTTGAATTTAAATTCTTGCTGAAATAAAGCGGTTGACCCCATCGTTATTGTTTTTGTCGATCCCGAGCGTGACCTCATCGATTATCGATCTCTGTTCTATCAAAATCTCGTCTGTTGTCAAATTTTACTTGAGGTTGTGTGCGGCTTTTACATATGCTTTGCTTTCAAAGCTTTTAACGGCAACAGGGTTTTGAGTTATTATCAAAATATTCTTCTTTTCAATTTAAAATCCTACTTTGATTTGAAGAGGGCGAAATTCCCGAGAGGCAGGTATTGAAGTAATGCCTCAAATTTATATTTAGAAAGCATTTGAGAAAAATAATGGGTGATGACACCAGGGGTAGCATAAGGTGCTTTACATAGTTTGGAGACACTTTGGAGTTTGAGTAGGCCCACCCAGTTTTGTTAACCAGGAAATGGAGGAACCGGCTGGTCACATTGAGTTTGAAATGCGCTTTTCGGGGAAGGCTAGTCATTGATTGAGACATTAGTTGAGTTACTGTATTATTTTTGAAATAATGGACTACTTAATTTCAGCTGTCTTTAGCCCAGAGCATTTTGTTTATTTACCTGTATTTCAGGGACATGGCTAGATGCATATGGGCACGATTCTTTGAGATTCTATCTGCATCATTGGCAAGAGGTTGAGTTTTCGGGAAAAGTTGAATATTTTCTCAAGGCGGTAGTATGAAATGGGGTTCAGAACTTTTTTTAAGTTTGAAGTCATGAATCATTAAAATCAAAGACCACACTTGAAAGTTCATGTGGACTTCAACTTATTAAATGCTATTTTTTTTTTTTTGTTGTTTAATTTTTGTTTTTTATCATATTAAGTGTGGGGCTGAGGCAGGGAAGCTTTTCATCTTGAAACGCCTGTGTTATTTATTATGTTTTTAAATTTCAAATTCTTGTTTTAGTTTTAAACATTGCTGATTTTGACTAATTACAAGTTCTAATTGATGATGGGGATCGTCACTGTCATCCCTTGTAGTGACCGTGCTTTTTTATTAAAATGAGTGATTATAATATCATTTGTATGAGTCTAAACAAGAAACAGTGTGTGG